>SMSQ01020897.1:0-14298 GCA_019453375.1 Ctenoplectra terminalis
TCGAAAGTGAGTCCTTAATTTCTTTCTGTTCGTATCAACACTGCAGTTTTTCCGTTTCTCGCTCATGTTTATCAATTTATAAGGGCGAAATATTTAAAATTAAACAAATAAATTAGAAAAACACACAACACGTCGACGCACGCCCTAATGCAAGACTGAAACTGTTTTGTTCTCTTTATCCGAACAACATAGTAATCTGATGGCTAGTCTGATGTCCCCTGAGAGGGGACAGAGGATTAACCATCTATAGCCCGAATTTTATCTACTTATTGGAGAAAAAATAATGATTGATTACAGTTTTTCACTTTGATTCGAAAATGTTTTACCTAATAATTACTGTAGATGGATCGTGGTGTCGCTACAGTACTACAGTAATGAAATTTAGTAGCGCAGTGGTAACTAAACAAAATTAATTTTTTAAAATATAGATACTTCAGTTTGTAGTTTTTAAGTCACACGGTCCCATAGAAAGTTAACTCTCTATAGCCCGAATTTTGTCTGCTTACTGGAGAAAAAATTACGATTGATTACAGTTTTCCACTGTGATTGGAAAATGTTTTAGCTAATAATTACTGTAGATGGATCGTGGTGTCGCTACAGTAATACAGTAATCAAATTTAATAGTGCAGTGGTAAGTAAACAAAATTAATTTTTTAAAATACAGATACATCAGTTTGTAACTTTTAAGTCACACGGTCCCATAGAGGGTTAAACAGCTGAATCTTTAAAAATGTGCGAAATAGCGAATTGTGCGAAAATAGAATGTGCGAAAGTCGAGGGCCACGTGTACTAACTTAATCCAACACAAGGTTCGGTCGCTCAAGAATCCGTACGATAGATTTGTACAATACTTTCGGACGTGGAAAACGACACGAGAATTGGTACAGTGCAAGGAGTTCGTCCTCGATGGGTTACTTGATGTAAATACAATGAATTAGAGAATAAATAATTCGGAACAACGAGAAGAAAACGACAAAAATTAAGCTGTCTTAAAAATGCGTGTTAAAAAGTAATGTAACTTGATTCGACGATGATGATACGGACGATAATTGCAAGTTTAGATAAACGAGCGTTAATTAAAAAATTCTGGATAAAAATGTTTTTCAATTTTTATTCAATTATATCCTTTTATACTAAACTTACGAGATACTATGTAAAGCGTACAAAGGTTTATTTTCACGAGCAATGACGTAACATCAACAATGCGAGCCATGGTACCGTCTGTAAACGGGTCCATAAAATAAACAATTTTCGCAACATACGTGATTTATCACATACGAGAACTTTTGGCTGTTCTTCCGACAGGTCCATGTTGCCGATTAATTTGAAATTTATGGGGAGTCTTGTGCAGGAAGAGTGGACCCTAAGGCCCGATGCAGACGAGCGACTTTTGTCCGCGCGATCTTTCTGCGATCATATGTTTGTCTTTATTGTTTTGAATTGGAAAACAAAGAACACACTACCGGCCATAAGTGTTGTCCCACCTCCAAATTTCGTTACTACTCAAATGACAGGTATTTTATTGTTATGAAAATGTGCGTATCATTAAATCTTAATTATAAGGTCTATTAGCCTTATATATTATTTATATTAATAGATGGTTTCCATTAAACCAGTAGTATTATTAATATATATATTAATATATATTATATAGTATATTATATTACATATATTATATATTACATAATATATATATAATATATATATTAAATAAGTAAATGAGTTTACTGTTTTTTTTTATGAAACGACAATTTTAGAGGTAAAGAAACCCATTTTTCTAAAATTTTTATAACGATCAGGTAATACGGGCACCTTGTTCTTCTCAAATTTTATACCGCATTTTATACCGCGTTAACACTAGGTTTACGGGCGTTGATTGGATCATTTTGATGGTTACATTGAAATAGAAATTTTTTGTAATATCATTAGTTCGGTTTGCTTCAAATTAATAGATTTCTATAAACAGAGATTTATTTATTACATTTTTCTATAAAATTTTCATTTTGAGTTTACATTTTCCGCACGCATGATTGCTAAACTCAGGCACGAAATCTGAACTGCGTCAAATTGACGGGTTCCGTAAATCTAGTGTTAAACTTTGATAGAGTAAACAATTGATTTTCAAGTGTTTAAAGAATGTCGGGGAGAAAAGTTATTTAATATAACTTTAATTATTAATTTAAGTTATTAGTAATAAAGTTAGTAAAAATTTTAGTTTAGTAAAAATTAGTTATTAAATTTTTAATTTAAGTTATTAATAATATCCCTTGTTTTCGTGTTATTTTTAGGGTGTGCAAAGACTTATGGCCGGTAGTGTACATGGTCGTAGCGAGATCGCGCGAACAAAAGTTACACGTCTGCATCGAGTCTTAACCTAAAATTTTATCTTCGGATATTTATTAGTTTTCGAGATATTAATAAAAAAAACTGTCAACACTATATATTGAGTAATACAACCGTCTTCGCTGTGGTGGTTATCGTAGACGACTATTCAGTAGCCGATGACGCTGTAGCGAGATCGGTCTCGGTATCTATAGGGTGACCAATTTACATAGATTTAAATTAGGTTTGGGCTACGTTTTCAATGGTTGTTTCGTTCAGTGAGCCTTACTCGAACGAAATTCGTCACTCTATAGATATTGAAGCCGATATCGCTACAATTAAAGACGCCGAGAGAAAAACATGATAAATTTCATGTTTTGTGTTCTATAAGAGAGTAATTTTTAAATTAAAAACGTTCTCAACCAATCTCTGTACATTTATTTTTAAAAACCAAATACCTTTGAACCTGACAGATTGGTTCTGCTTTCAGCTGATATATTAAAGTCCTTTTAACTACCAGATAACATAAAAATAAAATAATCAACAAAAATGGACTTATCGTGTTTTCTGCTTGTAGTCTTCAATTAGTAATTGTATTATTTTTTCAATTGATCGAAACAATAGTAACACAGGAAATATAAATCTCAAAGTAAGGAATCAATCTTCGTTTTATCAAAGATGCAATTTTTCAATGATCTATTTGAAATTATAAATGTCTCAGAAATGGTGTTCAAAAAAGTACTTAACCCTTTCGAGACCAATTGCACACCGTGTGTGCAATGGATTTCCGAGGCTATAAGACAGCCTGCACACCGTGTGTGCAATAACAGTAATGTGCAATTATCAGTTGTTCCGAGTAAACTAGTCGTCGAAATAAGATTTTTCTGAAACTAATGAAATCTGTAAAGTACAGGAAAACAAAATTTGGCATTGGTTTTACTGTGTACCAAAAAATCTAAAAATTATCCGAAGCCTTTCTTACATGAAAAATACTATGAATACGCATGCAGCGAAGACTTAAGATAATAAGTTTCACTCCTGGGGACCGTGTTCGAAAAAAATCGTCGTCTCGAATGGGTTAACCCTTTCGCTACTACGGGCGACTATAGTCGCTCGACTATTGGATAATATCAACAGCTGTAGACGCTCAATGAATCGCATTCATATTTGGAAATTATAAGCATATAATGAGAAAAATAGTATTTATTGTTCACGGATACGTTAAATTAGATAACTTAATGCATAAGAGCACAAAGAATCGTTATAGCGAGACAATATAATATATGTCATCGATCCTATGGGCACGTTTTTCGGCAAACACCTTCGTAGCGAAAGGGTTAAGAAGAATGTTAGAATTATTGTTCGTTTGTCGATTCTCTGTTTATTGTATCATAATGTCGAGATTTGTCGATCTCTCTGATTGATGTGATGTTTGTCCCAAATTATTTAGACAGGCTTCTCTTGACTCATCGTCATTCAATAAATTACCAACACAAAATGATTTTACAGGGTTGCTTGAATAAATCAGACGTACGTGATAGACGTAAAATTAATTATTTTATTACGGATAGAAGTTTTTTTGAATTTTTGATTTTTTTTTTAAGGATATTGTAGTTATTAACCACTCGACTTGCGCCGCTATGGCGACATGAATAATTTTCTTCAGAGATTAAGTTTTGAATTAAATTTTGTATCTTGGTCAATTCAAGCGCTTCTTTTGTTTTAAAATAAAGAAAATTAACTAAGTAAATAAAAAATCGTAAACATTTGTAATTTTCTGTTTCTCTTTCCAAAAGAACACTAAGTTTTCGCAGTAGTTCTTTGAAACTTAACACTAGAACTACCGACGATTAAAGTTTACTTATTTCTACCGAAGAAATCAAAGTGGAGAGTATATAAAATAATATGCAATGCGACTCGGACAAAAGTTTATCTATATTTTTAATAGAAAAGCGCGGAAAATCTGCCCAAAGACACCGTAGTTAATTTATAAAGATTCTGTAAAAAATTACGAATGGGTCATTTTGACCATTTTGGTAGTTCTAGTGTTAAATAAGTTCGCGAGTGCAAAGGGTTAAACTAAGTTTCTACATATTTGTAAAATGTTTATTCTTATTTATAGTTTTATCTTTTTCTGCAAGGTAGTGGATAATTGACATGAATTCTATAAGTTAATACTTAAATGGATTGAAATGTTGCACAACTGTGCGCAGTATACTTTTCTTTCTTTGATAATAATTTTGCGTGATTGAAGTATAATGAACACCTGTTTTGCATTTGTTATTTATATCATTTATATTATTTGAAGTTATGCATATTATTGTTATATTTATATCATTTATATTATTTGAAGTTATGCACATTTGTATCATTTTAGTTGTATACTATTTTATGAAGAATCTTAATTTGTTCTTATCCTATCTTATTTATTCATTTATTAAGGCCACATCCATCTTGTGGTTATTTGTGACCACAAAAATATACAATATTACATAGTTATGTAATTAAGCTGCAATAAAAATAATATTCTAGTGTATACACAGTATATACACGTTATAGAAAGCTTACAATATAGGTAACATACACATGGATTCATAATAAGATGATATATATTAACAGTAACAATAAGTATAAGTATCTATTTTATTTTATTTTATTAAAGACATAAATTAATGTCTTTAGTTTTTATTAAAGCCATTATTGTCTTCAATAAAATTTTTAAGAAAAAGTAAGAGGTCTCTACAGGGTAACTAGTCGTTAAGGATTTTTTTTGGTTTATTCAGAAAGTAAATATGTCTTTTGTTGAGTGTATTTTTTAACTGTGTTTATTAAAACAGTTACACTACCGCTCATAAGTATCCGGACACTAATAAATTTGCCAACTTGATCAATTTCTATTGATTTCAGTACATAAATGTTACTGAAACATGTAAATTAGTGACAGTTTAATGACTGGAAGTAATATTTACTACCTTCTTAAAGAATCGATATATTGTAAATTGAAGTTATCCATTAATAAAAATTTACCAATAGCGTATTAAAATGAAATACACGATTCGTGAAAGGACACTCCTTGATTTAACCATGGTAGAAAAACGTCATTATTTAATCCATAGGTTAGCAATTAAATAACCCAAATATAAAGAACTTTTCAAATAACAAAACAGTTTTATAAGGTTCGATACATATAGACTTTAATATCATTTTTATTTCATATTGGCTCAGTAATTTATTCACAATATTAAATTTTATCCTGTTATAATATTCTGCTAACACATAACTGTAACAATAACAATTGAATAACAAAATCATAAATTACATTCTGTTAAAAATAAGCAATTGTCCGGATACTTTTGAGCGGTAGTGTACGTCGAGTTAAAGTCTTTTAAGAATGTGTAAAATTTAAAAACGTTAGAATATTGTATAGTATACATTATATAAGATATTTAAAGGATTTCAATTGTCTGTCGTATATTAAGTTAACGAGAAACTTCTAAAGCGTTTTCTAGTATCCTCTCTATTTTTTTGTTTTAATTCTGTAAATGTAATGAAACGAAACGGCTGCAACAAAATATTTGTACACCATTGTATTTATGTTAGCATTTACATACTGATTAATTAGATTCGAGTACTTGTATTAAATTTCCTATCATTTAATTGTACTTTCATGTGGCTACAAAAATTTGGTGCTATAGAAATGATACGTAGAACCTGATCAGAAAAGGTCTGATTTAAAACTATGGGTATGTACGAATACTTCGATGGTAATTTTTATTAAATCTCAAAAGATTTGCTTTAATCAATGTTTTTCAAAATTATCGAATATTAATCTTCAAAATTGTAATGTAAATATCGTGTCATTTTTTTATTGGTTTTTTTCAGATCAGGAAACGCCTGATTTAAAACTATGGGTATGTGCGAATACTTCGATGATAATTTTTATATAAGAAATCTTAATAGATTTGCTTTAATCTATATTTTTCAAAATTATCGAATATTAATCTTCAAAATCGTAATGTAAATATCGTGTAATTTTTTCATTAGTTTTTTTTGATTAGAAAACGCCTGATTAAAAATTATGGGTATGTGCGAATACTTCGATGGCAATTTTTATTAAATCTCAATAGATTTACCTTAATCAATGTTTTTCAAAATTATAGAATATTAATGTTCAAATCGTAATGCAAATATCAGGTAATTTTTTTTATTGATTTTTCTCTCGTGAAACAGTTTTCAGAATTTATGTATTTCTTTAAATCATTACAAATACTTGTGTTTGTTAATTAGAATATTATAGCTATCCTTAGGATGTTACTAATTTTTATTACTATTTCTTCAATGTAGAATGTATTATTTATTGCGTGAAATTTAAATAAGTGTTCCTGATTTATAGCTTCAAATAGAAGTGACGTATAAAGCAAAATAATGATCGCATTTAACAAGTATATTATATAATAACCACGTGTACGTATATTCCTGTAGATGAATCTAATTATTAGCTTCCTTAATTAAACGTTAATAATAATTGCCCATGACATCCGCTCGCAATCTTATCGATTCCTTTGTGCCTGACTTTGCTACTTGGAATGCCAGTTGCTGCGATCATTATCAATCGAGAAACGGAAGTTGCGTTATGAAAGAAACAGATACAGCGTTTTATCACGTAGATATCTTTTTCTGGACCTAACATGATATGTGCAGAGAAATTATTCCTAATAATAAATATACCAATGACTACTATTAATCTCTATCGCACAAAATTTTCAGTTCTGATAAAGTAGAGTAAAAAAATAATATAAATATTTTATGTTGCATATCCTAAATTCTTCTATATAATTTTTCTTCATTCTTAGCTTGTTATTGAATTTTTCAGTTTCTTAAATCAGTTTAATTTATTATCTATGGAAAATGTCTTGCATTGATTTTATACTCAATTATTTTATAACAGGTATAACTACGAGAGTAATTGCTTACCTAAAATAAAATAAAATGTGTTTATTATTAATAACACATAATATGTGCACAATACGTGTATACATAATAATACACTAAATTTGTATAATAAACTTTTTGCGTCAGTCGGTATTAAATCGATCAACGTTGTTCATTATTTTATCTTAACCCTCTATAGCCCGAATTTTGTCTGCTTATTGGAGAAAAAATTACGATTGATTACAGTTTTCCACTTTGATTTGAAAATGTTTAAACTAATAATTACTGTAGGTGGATCACGATGTCCCTACAGTAATACAGTAATCAAATTTAATAGTGCAGTGGTAACTAAACAAAATTAATTTTTTCAAATATAGATACATTGATTCGTAATTTGTAAGTCTCACGGCACCATAGAGGGTTAAACACGTTCGGTTTATTAAATTTTTTATTATCTAATAGCACCTTCGTGCGATTACGAAAATTTGGTGCTATAGAAATGAAATGTAGAACCTGATCAATAAACATCTGATTGAAAAATATGAGTGATATAGTGAGATACGGTAATCAAATTTAATAGTGCAGTGATAACTGAACAAAATTAATTTTTTAAAATAGAGATACTTCAGTTTGTAACTTTTAAGTCACACGATCCCATAGAGGGTTAACCCTCTATAGCCCGAATTTTGTCTGCTTATTGGAGAAAAAATTACGATTGATTACAGTTTTTCACTTTGATTTGAAAATGTTTAAACTAATAATTACTGTCGATGGATCGTGGTGTCGCTACAGTAATACAGTAATCAAATTTAATAGCGCAGTGGTAACTAAACAAAATTAATTTTTTCAAATATAGATACATCAGTTTCTAACTTTTAAGTCACACGGGCTCATACAGGGTTAACTGTTAATAGTATTTCCGAAAATAGAAACAATTATTTACAGCTAATATGATTTTACTTTTTATGAATCCAATATTTAACGATCAAAAATCGAATCGACATGAAATTAAGTAATTTTTAACGAATGAGGTTATGTTACGCGTAGAACGATCATTTTACTTTGTTAACACTAGGTTTACGGGCATCCATTTGATCATTTCGATGGGTACATTGAAATACAAATTTTTTATAGTATCATTAGTTCAATTTATTTTGAATAAATGGATTTCTATTAGCAGAGGTTTATTTAGTATATTTATTATATGTAAATTTTATTTTCAGTTTACATTTTACGCATGCATGATTATTAAATTTAAGCATCGAAATCTGAGTTCCGTCAAATTGACGGGTTCCGTAAATCTAGTGTTAACACGTTGACTGCCGTGGGGCCCACCGGTGGCCGGCACTCGACTTGGCTACAGCGTCATGGGGCCCATCGGTGACCGGCGACGCGACCAATAGTAAAATACATAATTATAATAAATATCGATACTGATAAATTTTCAAATAACACCACTGTTACTATAATGGTTCGAAGAAATTATGAAGAATATTATAAGAATATATACATATTAATTTTTTCAACATAATATACATCGCATAATAAGAAATTCGTGTTGACGCCATTGGCAAACTAAAATGCGCGCGGCAGTCAACCTGTTAAAGACCGTTTTAGGAGCACCCTGTATGTATACGCGCATGATATCACAAATAAAAGCCGCAAACCAAGGACTGGTTTGGTGGCCCACATTTAGCATTTACTTATTTATTCCAACAGTTAGTGTTACATTGCACAATGTTCTTTGGTAATGAATATTCAACTCCCACATGGACAATGTACGTTCGTAAACCGTAGGTCGTGATCAAAATAATAATTTGTTGGAAAAACTCGTGGTATTCGAGGAAAACATTAGGTTTCCTTTTACATGTATTAACCGGTTGCTTTCGTTCTCCTTCAATTGCATTGAACGACGAACTATTTCTCTCGGGACACGTTACTTCTGTTAGAATTTGCATCATGTTAATGGAATAAATGTTGCTGGAAATAGCTTTTGTATTGATTAATAATAAGCCAGACTAATTATATCTTCAAGGTTGAGTTGTTGTAGAATTATCTAAAAAAATTGCTAATTAGGTTAACTGTTGCAATTATAGCGTATTGATAGAACTTAACAATGAATACTTATACGAAACTATACAACTTCTCTTTTTTTCTTTAACCCTCTATAGCCGGAATTCTGTTCGGTTATGAGAAAGAAAATAAAATAGAGTTTCTAGTTTTAATTTGAAAATTTTTGAATCACTAACTGTTGTAAATAGGCTGTTTGATATTAGAATAGTAGTATAGTAATAAAATTGAATACTGTGCAATGATAAGTAAATAAACTAAAATTTTTAAAATATAAATACGAGTATGTATAACTTGCGAGTCACACGGTGCTACAGAGGGTTAAATATTTAATATTTGATCATTTTTATCCAGAGCTTGTGGTTAATCTAAATTATATCATTCTATTATAAAATTGATATCTGTGACTGAAAGAACTTCGCTTTTAAGCCTCTTATGAAGTAAAGAGGCCTCCAAAAATTGCATCTCACGGAAGGAATCTGTGGATGCGTGTTTTCATTTAATAATGGGCTTCAGCAACAGTACCCTCACTAAACGATCATTGAATACTTTGCTCCCCAAAGACAAGGATGGAAGATCCCCTTTACGTCGGTCTTATATCATATAAATTGGGAAACGTACTTGCGAGAATGTTCTGCCATCTAGCGTTCCTCGTACGAAGTTTAGGAGCTATGCGTACTGTGCTCTAAATTCATTAAATAGATATACTTTTTTATGGTTCTGATCTATGTTTCTAGCTATTTAAGTATTTCATACGATTATTATTTGGAATATTCATTTAACGATATAATTTTTATTTTCTTGCTGTGATACATATATTAAAAGTGTCCTGTACTTTATTACCTTGTGCTTATACTTTTATAAAATATTGTTTTTATTATAAAATTTCTGTTATATGTAGAAACAATTTTAATAGCAATAGTATGTTAAACATATATGCTGTATAAAATATCAAACAATGTTTTCTATACATGTACATATATGTAAAATAATATTCAATATAGTTACACATTATGTAATTTACATATGTAACTAATTGAATGTATCTTATAAATGTAACTGTTTATCCTTATTAAACACAATTTGTGTAATTACCGCATTAGCATGTTTTATTATTATGAGTCTGTTAATAATCAAACATAATGTTAAATGTATACTTAGCATTTTCTGCAGTAATATAATAAAATAGTTTTCAATCAATTTTTCAATTTTCTCTTGAATCACTTATAAACATAATATTACTTCACAGTAAAAATTATTCGAATATATCATGAAATAAGAAAATTGTACAATATACATGTTTTTTTATCGGAGAAAAATTCCTTGAAGAGATTATGTATTATAGTTTACAAGTATATAATTCTTGGAATAAAATCTATGCAGCATCTCTATCCTTCACACTACCCTTCATTTTCTTTGAATTTATTTTCTGTGTAACTACTTCATGTTAAACTTCAAACTACGTAGTTATGTATCATAATTGCGTTGTAGTAAGATACAATTTTAGTAATACCATGTTACTCATAGATAATCATAATCCTTCATATCATTGTTTAAATATACTTTGAGTGCATTCCGGATATGGTATTCTGTAATTATCTTTGGTAGAATTATTTCTAATAGTGTTGCGAACTTAACATATTTCTGTAACTACATTTTTTGATAAACATATTTAATCACACAAAATTGTGTATGTTATACTTTTCGTTGTACAGAAAGTTCTGTAACTGATGGCAGAAATAAGTTGAAAATTCGGAATAAAATTTTCTCGTTTGAGATTTTGTCTTGGAGAAAAATATTCTGTCGCGTTTGATTACGACCAAGCTGGTTGATTCCCGATTGTAATCGTGGATTCTCGTCCCGCTTCGGAGTTTGACCGGGAAAAATAGGTCGACGATGCCGAGAACTTTCCTTTCCTCTAATGATGTTCTTTGTTTTAAAACTGTAGCATTGGGCGGTTGCGAAGGATCTGTCAGTTTTTGGGCGTTGAAGGAAAAACGTCGAGAAAAAGGAATGTAGAGGTGGAAGGTGAAAGAGTGTGGCAAAAGGAACTGTTGGAGGGAAGGGATGGGCCGTTGTGAATACAATGTTTGTGCATGTACAATATAACTATAACTGTGACTAATATTGATGATAACAGTATAGATGATAATAATAATAATAATAATAATAATAATAATAACAGTAATAGTAATAATAATAATGATAATAATAATAATGATGATGATGATGATGATGATGATAATGATAATAATGATAATGATGATGATAATAATGATGATGATAATGATGATGATGATGATAATAATAATAATAATGGTGGTGGTAATGATGTTGATGATCGAATGTTGCGGTAATTATCATAATAATGTAGTGTTGTAGAAATGTCGGGGAGTCGTGGGACGTAACAACTGTTAAAAAATTCATTAAATACGTATCTACACGTGTATTTAATCCTTTCGCTACGAAAGACGTATTGTATATACGCCCTCAAAAATGAAGTAATCATTTGTTAAAATTGTTCATCGAGATTTCCTATAGCAATGAATTATTTCTATTTTCATTTACGTGTGTTATGCCATAATTGATTATACAATATACCTACATTTTAATATCCATGTTTGTGTTATGTTAATAAAAACTGTATTGATCTGTATACCAATAACACTTTTGGTCTTTAGAGCACCGTAGCGAAAGGGTTAACTACAGTGGGGGATTTAAGGGAAGGCGCAACGGAAGCGCGTCCGGGGCCTCGAAATTTTTTATACTTTTTTTTTGTGTAGTGGAAAGTTAGGGAATCATAATTTAGTTTCATAACATTCAATCATTTATGAATTCTTCTACATATGAATTTGGAACATTATAATTCCTATGTATTATATTTGATTAAATAAAATTCATAACTCAATATTTAAGTTTTTTTTTTTTAGATTTAACGTTTATGGGGGCCCCAATTTTGCGTCCGGGGCCTCAACCAACCTAAATCCGCCCCTGTTTAACTATCTCTATTTGACAAACTTCGGAGTATAAATACCAGTCTTCATTGTATTCTTGAACGTACACAGTAAGACAAAATGTACTTTTAGGTAATTTATTAAATTATAAATTGTTCAAACGGACGATGTACGGCCAAATTTGCCGAGTAAAGACATTTAAATGCGTGTATATGTAATGAATTTTCAAATTTGATTTTCTTAAAAATAGAATCATAAATAAAAAAAATTTTTTCTACATTTTTTACTTATTTTTGTGCGTAGAACCACATTTACTGCTGTATCGTTAGTTGAAGAACACCTTGTATATAGTCAAAAATATATGTTTTAATGTTCACTATTAGTTCTTCGAAATTATTGTTCCCAGAAGCATTTCCAATATAAACGAGGAATTGAAATGGCAAACGATGTAAGCACCAGAAGTGAAAACTTTTAGTACAAATAAAAAATGCATATCTTACAAATTTAGAGGGAAAATAAATGAAGCGACCACTTACTAGCACTACTTTTAGCTTTATTTTGCGATGAACCAAACAACTGAAATAAATTATTCTAGCACTTGTAACTTATTCCGCTATATTTCGTTTAGAATTAAAAAAAAAAAAAATAATTAAAAATTTCTTTAGCACTTATATCGTTTACTATTTCAATTTCTCAAATTCTACGTTTTTTAACATTAGTACGTAACATTACTAAATAATTAATATTATTTTTTAACAGTTCACAAGATAATTACATTATTAGAATATTTTTATGTATAATTTATTTGTCTTTATGTATTCGTATTTGTAATATAAAAAAATTGTAGATACCATGTATAAATACCTATTGATTGATCGTCGACCCGAAATTTTCGAATAAACTGTTCCTAATAGGATATAATACTCAAATAAACAGATATAAGCCATAAAAATCACAGATAAATAAGTTTTAGCCTCAGTAGGTATTATATTCTTTATAACCTTGAACTATATTATTATAAAGATTTCAATGAATTGCAGCTTATCATTTTTGTTTATTCATATATTATTGACACTATATGAAACAGTAATTCTGAAAGCGTTTTGTCTACTATTTAATTGTTCTACGCTATTTTTCTAATTGTAAGAAAATATGAAAATTAATCCTTGTTCCAGAGAAGAAAAAAAGTGAGTGGTCATTAAAAATTGTTTTTAAAATAAATGAGAACACGATACAGCACATTTCAAAACGTATCTTCGTCATTCGAAGTTGAGTAATTTTATTCGAATAAATGAAATAAAATTTGGTTGCCTGTGCTTTTTTTTTAAAAGAAAATTAAAATTTTATAAAATGTCCTGAATTTGCAGTTCGTTATCGAAATTTTCGTGATAAAATAAAATACAAATATTTTGATGATTTGGAGATACAACTTTAAACTGTTTTGTAAATTGTAATTAAAAGTAAGAACAATTGTGTATTCTTAATTGGATTGATCGTTAAACTAACTGTCAAGTAATATTAGGTGCTGGAAAAAGTTCGGCTGGATTTATGGTATAAAATTCAAGCAGTCCAAATTTTCATGAAATGTAATTTTATTTAATAAAGCAATCATTATTAATTTTCTACAGCTCTTAAATCTTTCTGTTACTATAGAAAATCTTACTATACAAAATTGAGTTTTGATTGCAAAAAATAAACTATTGTTGCGATGCAACTATTACTTTGGTCTCGTTATCGTTTTGAATTTTTACGAGTTTGAAATAGACTCGAACTCAAATACTGAAATAGACTCATTTTGGTGTGTTCTCTTTTTAATAAGAGAACGATCTCGATAAATACTACAAATGCGTTTTGCTACATTTCCTACTGCGTTCTCAAAGTTAAATTCATAAAATACTATTCGCTTAAATAGCATTTTTAACTTTGGATAGATAACGGAACATTGAATGAAATGAAGAATTGAAATAATGTACATTAACTAAATGGACAAAATTTTCTAACGATACCAGCATTATTATAT
>SMSQ01020898.1:3270-14742 GCA_019453375.1 Ctenoplectra terminalis
TTTTTTTTTTTTTTTTTTTTTTTCAAAACAACACTTTAAGTTTCCATAACAGTCCTCTGAAACTTAAAAAAGGTTACGAGTGCAAAGGGTTAAAACATGATTCCTGGTTTAATTATCTGCCCCTAAAATAATATATATTGGTAAATGAAATGACAAAATCTACCAATATTCAAAGTTTCAACAAAGTTGGAGACTCGAAGGTCTTGCACTCTCCGTGTTGGATCAATTATAGCAGAAGATAGACTCATCGAACTTACGTTGTTATAAATATATATTACGATACAGAGTTAAACGCGTAGGCGTCGAATAGAATTTATATTATAAAATAAAATTATTTTATACCTGTTTATGCTATAAGACATTATTTAATCACAGGTGCTGTAATTATTTCGACTTTTTAAAATGTATAAATAATTAATGTGATTTCTCGCGAGTACTACAATGGGCGAGTACCTAGTCCACTCGTTCTTTAAATACATTCGTCTTTATTTGACTATCCCCGCGTTTAGCGCGAGCCTGTTGGCAAGCTTTGACAAGTCAACGTATTATAAATTTTAAAGACTTCATTATATTATTTTTCTTAACGAAAACCATTATTCTATTAAATTCGATAATTCATGTTAAAATATATTATTCAGAAAGACAAATAAAGGTATATATTTTTGTATAGAGAAAATTTCATCTACATCCTGCTTTACAAACGATTTTACCGTTTGTTTTAATTATTTTTAGCCTCGTACAGAATTTATAGAACGATACTATTAATTATATAATTGATGAATAAGAGAATGAAATATAGAACATAGTGGCCAGAGTATTTTTACATAACATTTAACCCTTTCGCTACGAAGAGCGTATATATATGCTTTTAAAAATTAAGCAATCATCTGATATAAGCACGCATAGAATTATTTCTGTACCATAGAATTATTTATGTTTTCATTTACATATGACCTGCCATCATTCATTAAACAATACACCATAACACAGGAGGTTGGTTTGGAGTTTTCAGGGAAACAAAAAGGATTTATGTTGAAAGAAAGGATAATTTATTTATTTTTGGAAGGGCAGGATTGCGTAGGATCGTATTTACAGATTGTACAGAGCGCTTCGCTTTCGGTAAAAGTAATGTTTCTCAATTGTAATTACTATGATGAGGCGTCCGGGTGGTCCCCTGTTCTCTCCTCTTTAGGAGGCGACCGGCGGAAAATCCAGCCGTTCTCTCCCCCAGAGAGTGACCCAGGTGGTAACCCCCGTACTCTCCTGTCACAATACTTTCTAATATGCAAAACCCGTCGCGTCCACCCGTGTGCCTCCCCCTGGAAGGCGACCGGCGGATAGTCCAGCAGTTCTCTCTATTCCGTGAGAAGGAACCCGGGGGTTTCTCTCTAGACATTTCCAGGCGTCCGGGTAACGTCCTGTACTCTCCTCTCCAGGAGGCGACCGGCGGATAATCCAGCCGTTCTCTCCTCCAGAGAGTGACCCAGGTACGAGTCTCTGTACTCTCCTGCGCTATCAAGGCGTCCGAAAGCTAGGCTGCGTACTCTCCTTCTCTAATGGGCGATCGTGGCGTTACCTCGTTCTCTCCCAGAAGAGTGCAGCAAAAATGCCATACGCGGGCTGCCGCGACAGCGGTATTTATATTTGATGGTTACCAATGAAGCGAGGCTAATCAAGAGCTCTCGTTGCTAAGCGGCTAGCTCACGGATCGCATTCTAGATTGTACTAGAATGTTCGCGATTACTCGATTACGCTCTTTCTAGACAATTGTTAAATGTCGTTGCTATCGAAGCGCGACTCTTCAACAGGTCGCGTTGCCACGCGGCTCGCTCGCGGACCGCGATCTGGATTGTACGAGAATGTTCGCGATTCTTCGATCGCGTCCTTTCTGGATGATTGTTACAACACTTAAATTTTGGTATGTATATTTTTGTTATATCAACAAAAACTGTATCGATTCGTGTACCAAGAGTTCTCACAATTCTGAGAACACCGTAGCGAAAGGGTTAAAGGTTATTCAGCAACAGTTGCGAGACAATTTAAAGGTTGATTCTACAAGCTAAAATATGACGATAATCAATAATAACAAAATTGCCTTTTTTAGTTATAAATATTTTTAAATCAGCCAAAATATCCCTAGACCTTGATAAATCTCTCTACTCCTTAAGACGTTGATAAAAATTAGGAATTACGCGAACCGTATTCAAGATTCTTCGATAAATATTCATCATTAGGGCACATAAAGGATGCAGTCGATCTCGTGAATATTCGTGAAGCTTTCTATTTACCTCGTTATGCCATTTTAAAGCCTGTTAGCTTTACCACGCAAATTAGAGGTGTCTTTAATGCATTGGCAAGGTCTTCAACCGATGTATCTCTCAATTACGCTGTAATAATAGGTTCGACATTACAAGATACTTACAAGTTGTTTTCGTTTTTGTTCGCAATTATATGAATTAACCACAGATATTGAAAAAAATGTTCGGGCAAATGTTTATCAATCCAGAGCATACAAAATTCTAGAATATCTTATGGTATGAAAACAAGTAAGAACTTATCGTAACTTACAATATAGCAGTTACCTCGTATTTTGTGGCCCACTGTTTGTGGAGATGTGTAGAAGATGTGAGGCCTCGTTTTCCATTAGCGCCTGCCATATTTAAATCTTATTATTATTATATGGATTATTTCATTATTAGTACAACTACGCTTAAAGATGGAGAAATCTTAGGTAGTGAACTGATATCGTTAATTAAATTAGACGGGTATTATTTGAAAAAATGAACAGCTAGAAATATCCATCTTACGCATCATTTAAACGAGAGATTGCATAATAAATAATTATTTCTAGCTGCCAAATCGAGAAAAACGTTTGACGTAAGTACCCACATTGGGAACTCTATCGAGAATCATATACACTACCGGTCATAAGTATCCGGACATTGATAAATTTGCCAATTTGATCAATTTCTAGCGATGGTATATAAATATTACTAAAACATGTAAATTAATGACAATTTAATGACTGAAAGTAATATTCACTACCTTCTTAAGAAATCGACACATTGTAATTAGAAATTGTCTAGCAATACAAATTTGACAATAGAGTATTAAAATTAAATACACGTAGCCCTCCTATAACATGGTATCCTATAACACTGTTTCACTCTAACACGATAAGAAAATTGCGAAAACCTTTGTACAACACAGCCGTTCTACAGCACTGGATAACATGATTTTTGTTCAATATATTTAAAAACTAAACTACCTTAAAATAATGTGACCTTGTGAGAACCAGCAAACAAACCAAAATTACAGATTTTTTAAAGAGGAGAGAAGATGCAAAAAATCTAAATGAAGAAGAAGGTTCGGCAAGTGAGGATGATATCGTTCAACCGAAAAAAGGTTCTCGTTTGATTGTACTGAGTAATAACGAGGAACAAATTTATTAAATAAAATTTACGTTAAATGAAAATAAAAATTTTTTTTTCTTTTTTTTCGTTTTGTGTTATACATACATTTATATTTTTAATAAAAATTAAGTTGCTTATATGGAATTAAAAAAAATGTTTGTTTTTAATAAATGTTCGGAACGCAATTTTCCGTTTTGTACTGGCTCTGGGTCTCATATAATACGGTTTCGTACAACACGGTATTTTGTACGAACCTATTTACCGTGTTATAGGAGGGTTACCTGTACACAATTCGTAAAAGGATACTGCTTAAATTAATTATGATAGATGAGCGTCATTACGTAATCCGTAGCTGGGTTATTTAATAGTAATTAAATAACCCAAATATAAAGAACTTTTCGAATAATAAAACAATTCCATAAGGTTCGACAGTTATAAACTTTAATGTCATCTTTATTACACATTAGCTCGGTAATTTATTCATAATATTAAATTTTATCATATCATAATATTCTGCTACACATCGCTGTAACAATAATAATTAAATATCAGAATTATAAATTACAGTCTGTCAAAAATAAACAAGTATTCGAATATTTTTGAGCGGTAATGTAAATTTTTAAATCAGTTCAGACCAGTTTAAATCATTTTAAATCATTTTAAAACGAGTTCTTTTATCTAAAATAGTTCAATCATTTGACGTTTTAGGTTTACTAAATTCGATAGTTGTTAATCCTTTCATTACGGTGTTTTCAGAACTAAAAGTGCTCTCAGTATATACAGAGAATTTGTAGAGATTGGTATAGTTTTTATTAATATAACAGAAATGTGTGTACAGTGGAACTTCGATAATTCGAACCTCAAAGGAAGGGGAAAAGTTTTCCAGTTATAAAGGTTTCTGCTTATCGAGTTTTCAAGTAAGAGAAGTTCAATAAACCAAAATTCGACGTATAAAGATTTTGTACAACAGATTCGACTTGTGATCATTTTAGTAAACAATTCTCAACGTCAGAAAATTCAGTACATCTTGCCTTACAATCTAAATTAAATTCTTAAATCTTCTTCTACGTGATTTCTTTCTCTCTTTTTAGGATTGTTAACAGAGTGCCAATGGGAATCTCAAATTCATTACCACTATTTTTCAAGCACTGTTTCAATTGCTTTTATATTTTTAGCCAATGTTAATGTTTCCAGCTTGCGTTTAGAATTGATTTTGTTACATATTGCCCGAAGAAAAGAATGAGAAACGACAGAACTATGCTTGATATGTGGAAGTAAACTTCGATTTGTAAAGCTCGGAGTTCTTCTGAATTTAGGTTGTAGAGGTAAAATGCATGTTAAACGCGTGACAAATAATTCCGAGGTAACGGAAGTTTTATTTCAAGTTGTAGAAGTTTTTACAACTGAGCGGAAGGGAATAAAGAAAATTTACGTCTTACAGAGGTTTTTGAATTATCGAGGCTCGAATCATCGATTTTATAGATTACCACTGTATAAAAATTTAAGCACACTGAATAATGAATTATGGGAGGTATAACACGTGTAGATGCAAATAAAAATAATTCTGTGGTATGGAAAATGTTTATGTACGATTTTAGGAAATGACTACTTAATTGCTGAGGACGTACTTATACGATCTTCGTATCGAAATAGTTAAGTTAAAAATTCTTGTGCAACAATTCTGAAAGCGTAATATGGGTTGGGACGAAAGAATACCAAAGTCTCTATTTAAATCACGGTATGATTACTGAAAGATAGTTTTTGTATATAACTTCGCTCTTTCACTTTATATTTTTATTTTAACGCCGTTTCATTCACAATTCTAGCAGATATAATAATGTTTATGAGAGCTAGCGTATTAAAACACATTATTCATAAATAGACTGTTGCTTTTTATGCAAATTCATATCTTTGAAAATATAGTAAAAAAAGTCAAACTTCGGTAGAAAATTATTTCTCTCAGCAGATATAAAAAACGCTATAATTTGAGTACTTTGCATATTTTTTCATGTTACATGCATTCTCTGCAATTTTCACCTTTTCTATAAATGCATAAAAATCCGCATTCTAATAACAAAATACTAAAAAAAGAGAAATCAAGAATTTTACCATCAAACAAGGTGTTTTTGAAGAATTCTATGTTATTAAAATATTGTATTTATTTTGTCTTTGTGGATATTAAATTTAGTTTTTTTTAGTTTTTCTAACGTCCAATTTTTTCTTACAATTCAAAATAATCTATATATAATTTAAGTTAAACATATACTCCATCAAACAGAAATAAATGTATGTGTAAGAAATCTTACTTAAATATATAATTAAGATAAGATGTATAAAAATAAATGTTAAATGTATATAAAAAGAATTAATATTGCGGCAAGATTACGGCTAGGAATTGGTTTATGTAAATAACTTCACACCTTGACTTTATATTTTAACTTTAATGCCGTTTCATATTAATTAACACTTTTGTGTCTTTTATGATGCGAGTGAGACAGCTTATGAGACCTACATCTATGTATCCACGAGTTCTATAGATCGAACTAATCAAACTATAATGCTAAACTATAATAAATAATAAAATATATAATAAAACTAAATATATGATAAATAATATAATATATAATAATAAAAAAACAATTTAATAAAAAGATATATAGTTAAATTTACAAATTCTTTTATTGAAAATTAAAAAATAAGTGAAATTTCTGAACATTCAGGTATAAAATTATTCACATTGTTCAAAAATAATAAAACAATGTGTAAAGTATACTGCTTTTTCACAATTATTGTAACGTGCACTTTTTGTGGAAAAAATTTGTCAAATTGATAAAAAGGACGAATGAGGGTTAATAAAGGTTCATTTGCTGAATTTTCTTGTATCGTATCATCGTTGTGTATTATTTACTCGTATAACACAGCGTACATGTCTTACTAGATACTCATTTGTTGCATCTTCCTGTATCGTATCACTGCTGCATATCAATATATACGTATAGAGACAACTGTTCCAACGCTGTGTATTATACTTGAATGGAAAGGTACGGTTAACGGGCGCGAACGGTCATTCGTCGATTTTTTGCTGTTGCATCAAAGGAATTGTGTGACAGTCGATAGAGCAAGTGTCACCAAGGTTTCTTCTTTTGTATGTACACCTATTGCCGCAGAACGAATTGTCCTGTGCCTTTGGGAACACTTTTTATGGCTAACCAGTAGTAAAAATTAGCTAGTACAGAAGACTGGTGAGACTTGATACAGCTTTGTATTTCCCAACAAATAAACAATAAAGAATTGTATGTTACAATATAGAGAACTTTTAACAGGTTGTGATAGGTCAGCATCGTTTTAAACAAATTTATGATATGAAATTTTTCTATTGGAAATTTTACCTAGCTTATATAAGGCTTTCATCACTGTGTACTCATTTTTATGAAATGTTAATTATTTTATGTCATAATATGTTCAATATTACGTACATAGTCCAACTTTCGATGTATTTAGTTTAATATCAAGTGTTATTAAAATTATTGTTTTTAAATTTTATACTTGAGCAATATAAACATAAACAAACAAACACAAAGCAAACCCTACGTAATGTGTAATAGATATTCTTTGGTAAACAAATTATAACGAAAATTTATATAGTTTAATAGATGCTGTTTAACACTAGAACTACCGGCAGTTAAAGCATACTTGTTTCTACCAAAAAAATGATAATGAAAGGTATATAAGAAAATACGCAATGCAATAGAAACAAAGCTTTGTCTACATTTTTAACAGAAAATCGCGGAAAATTGCCTGCGAGATGCCATAGTCAATTTATAAAATTTCTATAAAAAATTACGAATGGGTCATTTTGACCACTTTGGTAGTTCTAGTGTTAAATAGTTCCAAACCTTATGAACATCAAATTCAGTGTTAAATGTGTTCTAAATGGTGCCACACAGAATGTGTTGCCAGAACCAAAACACAAAAATGTTAAATCATGAAATTTATGCAAAATAAACTATTTTATTTTTATGTAACAAGCGTTTTCGATGAATAATTTATCCGTCTTTTTTTGTTTGTACCTATAATATATGTGCACAAATTTTAATGAAAATAGTTCATTTTTTAAAGAAAATTTGCAAATTAATATTAATTTTGTTGAATATTTATTTGTAAAATAAATTCAACAGAGTTTTAACTAAGTATCTTTACTAATATCTATTAATGATGTTTTACAAAAATGACCTGGAATGCTGTTTTTAGCTTGAAGGACTAAATCGAACTAACGAAAAACGCAAAGGAAAAGCCAGACACTCACTGAGTGCCATAAACCAATACCTGACCCTTGCAAGGAAAGGGACCGCACCAGTATACGCGACTATTTCTAAAACATTAAAAATATATGTATACCATACTGTATAATAATGCTTATTTTTAACAAATTTATAATATATTTTTTAAACAAATGAATTTTTTAAAAATTTGTTTTCACCGTATAATTGGCCTTTCAAAACCACGCAATTTGCGTTTTTTTATTTTTCGTCTACGCCCAATAGTTTCCGAGATATTCGCTTAACACTTTGACTGCCACGTTGGTCATATATGTCCGGCCCCGATTTCTCCAGTAACGCCACGGTGGTCATTGGTGACCGAAGAGCTTGAAATGTTTATAATTGTAAAAGTTGAATGAACATTGACAGATGTTTTTATAACAATAAAATATATTTAATAAATAAATAAGTCACATATTTAATTATTTAGTGCATTTTGAACATTACCGTTAATTAGAGGATACTTTGAAGTAAAAAGCGCCCCATTGAACGATTAAAAATTTTTATTAGAACATCGAAGATAAAAGATTAATTTCTATGAAATCTTGCATCTAGCGGTGTACCGTGTTAAAACATTTTAGACATAAATGTGGCTGGTCAATGCGATATGAGCAGTAGGTCATCATCTTTTCGGTTTGATTTTTAGCAATTTTTGATCCCAATAATTTAACATTTTCTTTATAAAACTCATTTTGAGACGAGTCTTCCGATGAACACTCCTCGGATACACTCGAAAAATATTTAGCGCTTAAATCTATATCTTTGAGGGATAATTTACGAAAATTATTATAAACACACCTCAGAAAATAATCGTAAATGCTGCTTTATAATCATATAATTGAAGTTAGAAGTGTGCATATACCTTACTATTATACATATATAGAAATTAACAAATGCTGTTTACTAATATCTTCTGCACGTTTCAACAATATATTCTACACGTTTCACCTATATATTCTGCACGTTTCTCTTACGACTAAATAACGAATATGAATTTTTTTAATCTGTCGCTATCAAACGTTACCAACGCGCCACCAATAACATAAACGCTCTATTGGGTAAGAATGTTGTCTTATATCACCAATTCATTATTATTTTGCCATTATATGCTTTGAATAATAAAAATACTCCCATGGCGTCCTGAACGAAACAAGTGATTTCGGCGTGGCAGTCGAAGTGTTAAACAGGTTTTTCAACCCCACCTTTTTGTGCTGTTTTTACTTCTTCAACATGGGTGTTTGTAGATAAAAAAAAAAAATACGTATTAAATATTTCTTCAAGTTCTATAACTTGAAATTTCATCAAAATCGGCATGTGTTGTTTGAGTGATGTCTCCTGTTAGTACAGATTAGATAAACGCGTGCAGACGTGTTGGAAACTCTGAATACACACACACAGATCTGCTAGTCCATAGATGGTAGAAATACAACTCGTGCAATTATACGCAGTTGCATTCGTTGCTTTAAGATTAAACCGAGCTGTCCTTCGGCAACCAAGCAGTTGAAGTTTAACTTATCCCTTGGGCCTTCATAGGCAACCTTTGGCTACGCATTCGCAAGCTTTCCTACAGGGGCAAGGTTCCCGCACTGGGGCAACCTGTGTAGAAACTGCGCGTCTGATGAAAGTAGCAACGCAGTGTTGAAATGAATCGCAATAGGATTCGTGCATAGAAACATACAGGGTGTTTGCAGTCAAATTGGACAACCCTATATTTTTTAACGTATTGCAAACAAAAAAAAAATTTTTTTATTAACCGTTTGAGTGCCACGGGTCTCTGTTGTTTTCTAATCGAAAATTGCCAAGCGGCGCAATAGCGTTTGTATGATTCCATATCCAAAAGTACCAAGCGGCGCGATTGCATATATTTCATTATTGTTCTTTTATAGTCTATTCTACATTATTTAGTTCATTATGTTATTATAGTAATGGTTGTTTATAAGAATAAAACCGTGTACACCTACAAAGTGTAATATTACTCCAATTTTATCTTAATTTATGTAAGACTGAACGGTAACCGTAAAGTCACGTATCGACGGAAACTGAGCGTGCTGCGATTGTTGGCTTCGCAGCCTAGAGCGCAGGCACTTTTCGACACATAGCAGAAGAAGCGCAATATAGCCGCTTGGCACTTAAACGGTTAAAATTTCCTGGTACAAAGGGAGGCATATCTTATGATGAAAGAAAATTTTTGTTTACTTTATTACTTAATAAAATATGAAGGTCAAGTTCGATTTTTTAAATAGAACTATGTATTCTTTTTCAGATCATTTGATAGTACAGTAAAGACTCGCTAAATGTTCGAAAAGATCTACACGCTAAGTGTTCGCGGGTTACCCCCACCACTGGGGAGTTTCCCCTTGAAGCAAGCATGGAAAAAATATGACACCGCAAGGCTTCCCTTTGAAAATCTCTATCGTATTCGTATCGGTGAGATAACACTAATGCAGCGATCAAACTTTTTTATTTTTCGTTTTTTTTTACGTCAATTTCATTAACATGTCGATGAGTTTTTCCTGATTAAAATGAGACCAAACACGAAATTGTTACGATATTTTTAATTAACCTGAATAATCTTGAAATAATTTACTATCTGTGAATAATCATCGTAACCAATTGTCATGACAATATCGTGTTTGGTCTCATTTTAATCAGGAAGATTTCACCGATATATTAATGAAATTTTTATTAAAAAAAAAAAATTAAAAATAAAAAAGGTTGTTCGATGCATTAGTATTGCCTCACCGATATGTAAGCATTTAATCTTTACGACCACCTCGACTCTTAGTCCCTCTTTCTTCTTCATCAAACTGTCTTTTTCTACGGTCGTCGACGTCGGCGAGATATAAACGGTTTACAGAAGAGAGTCTCCTGTCCGCTAAATGTTCCCCGCCGATTCCAAATTCTGAACACTTATCGAGTCTTTACTGTAGTTTTCAAGACGAATTCATCAATTCTTCATCTATATGACTGATTTTAACACTTATTGTTAGTCAACCGCGCTTGCCACAACTAACTGTACGATAAATGAAATTAATTCCATTTCCATTAGTATTTAATGGTATGGAACTCAACACCGTTAAATAACAAAAGAGAAATGATAAACAAAATGATGAGCAGCGCGCTGCTAAAAGATGAAAGATCTTCCCATTCGGTCATAGAGCGACTTATTTCAAAACTAGCAGATCTCTCCATTTGGTTGGCTAACTGCTAATTAGTTTCTGAGATACTGAGAGCTTAAAAGTTTTCTGAATTTTTTTGGAAAACTACTTCGCTGGAATAAGAAGTACGGTCGGCGGTCTTGTAGGTTTTGAATGAAAAATTTATCGAAGCAAACGTTCGGTAAAATCTTAAGAAGATAGTATAATTTAATCTGTATAATATGAAAAATTAGTGAGTGATTGGGTCATTTTGTAACTGTAGCACAAATGTTTTTTTATTCGAAATTTGTTAAGTGTCGGTGACTTATGGACGGGAGTGTACGTGTTAAAACTAGCCGCTTTAAACAGATACAAAGGGTTTATGTCAAAAATTGCAGTCCCAAAGGTTAATAAAGCAAAAATTGCCAGCCGAGCTTTTTATTCTAACCAAGTATTTCTTCGTACTTTTATATATTAAAATTAAACGTAGATATGTTGAACACATGTTACAAATTACCTTAATAATTTTGCATTTGTAGAAGTTACTACTATTAAAACGGATAACATAGATATGTTCTTATGTTTCCACCTATTTTGTGATCT
>SMSQ01020901.1:2529-17232 GCA_019453375.1 Ctenoplectra terminalis
CCTCTGGTTCGCTTAAGCAATCGTTTATGTATCTCAATGCCAATACGGAATTCCAATTTTCAATCGTTCGCTTATTTATCCTGGTTGCAACACCATATTTTCATAATTCCTTATAAGTCGCCCGTTGCACAGAAATAGTAGTTTCCGACGAATCACACCACGAGAAGTCATGCATTTCGTCTTCAAACCAAGAATTTCGTAATCGATCATCGAAGAATGTGATTGGTCAATCGAAACGTGTGCGCTCTCACGCACGATCCTTTTCTCTTTGCATACGTGAGCATTCGACTATTTACGGAACTATTAAAAGAGAGAAAAAATCCTTTTCTCGTATGTACTAGTTATTCTAAATTCCAATTTAAAAATGTTACTTAACATGTGTAAATTAACCGTGAGTTTTTTATTAATGAATCTAACTCGAACCTAAGCCAAATTTTCAATTTAAATTTTACAATACTCAGTTTAAATTCTAATTTTTAATATTCGTAAAGATAATTAGAATATTTTCTGAATTAAAGATTCATTGATTTTCAATGAATCTTCAAAGATAATTAGAATATTTTCTGAATTGAAGATTCTTTGATTTTCACGGTCAACTTATAAATTCGTTTCACGAATTTTTCGTTACCGTGTAAATCAATGAATCTTCAAAGATAATTAAAATATTTTCTGAATTAAAGATTCATTGATTTTCACGGTTAATTCTTATAAATTTCACGAATTTTTCGTTACCGTGTAAATCAATGAATCTTCAATTCAGATAATATTCTAATTATCTTTAAGAATATTAAAAATTAGAGTTTCGACTGAGTATTGTAAAATTTTAATTGAAAGTTTGGGTTAGGTTCGGGTTAGATTCAGCAATAAAAAAAAAAGAAAAATAATTTTAACAGACATCAATTCTATTCGAAAATCTTGGTATTCCAGTCGAGTAACACAAATAAAAAGCGTCAAATGACGCAAAAGACCGTCAGGGTACGCATTTTATTTTTAAACGATTATGTAGACCGGAAGAGAGTAGAGAAATGAATGGAGCGAGGTCGAGGTGAGGATTTGCACGAATTCTACCAGCGGCCCTGGATCGAGCAACTTTTCATCTACGTGTTTAGGCTCACGTAACCGCCTCCTTGAAACAGTGTGAGCATTTTCTCCTTTCTGAAACGCTTATGGCCCTCGAATCGAAGGCTTCGACTACTTCAGAAGCGTCGTAATTTATTAACGTTTCATAAAAGGGGACATTATTCGTTGCAAGGATAAATCTTCCCGCTAGAAGCGCGGGAAATAAATTACGGAACGTTGCAGATACCTGAAGAAGCTCGATAAAAAAATAAGAACGTTTATAGTAAATTTCATACAGTTTAACGGTCGATTATCCGTCTCTCATTTGTATCGCAATTTTTAATCGTTTTTGTATAATTAACTGCTCGATGAATTTTTCATATAATCGTAAAATCAATTTGACATTAACTCTTTCCACTCTGATTTGCTACATTTCTTTCCGTTTTAACGTGCGAAATATATTCTTTTGGAGTGAAATTCAATTTTTTAGGAATTTATCGATGTTATCGATCACAAAAATATAATTAACCCTTTCGCTACGAAGAGCGTATATACACGCGTTTAATAATTAAGTAGTCATCTGATGAAAGCGTGCATAGACGTTTTCTGTACCATAGAATTATTTGTATTTTCATTTACATATGATCTGCCACAATTCGTTAACTCTTGGTATACCAATCAATACAGTTTTTGTTGATACGACAAAAGTATGTATATAGCAAAATTCAAGTACAGGTAGCCCTCCTACAACACGGCATCTTATAACACGGTTTTTCTATAACACGATTCATAAATTGCAGGAACCCTCCTACAACATGGTTTCGCTATAACACGATTCATAACTTGCAGGAACTCTCATACAACACGGTTTCGCTATAACACGATTCATAAATTGCAGGAACCCTCATACAACATGGCATCTTATAACATGGTTTTTTATACGAACAAGTATAACTTAATGAATTTTTCAGAAAGAAATAACCGAACTCGATCCACCTTCGCTGGTAAAAAATAATAAAACTATTGTGCTGGAAATATTGCGGTTTTCTATCGAACAAATTATAATTTGCTACTAATAATTATCGATAATATTCTGTGAATAATAATTTCAAATTAGAATTGCTAAATCGAAGAGATATATCGTTGTTGCCGAGTATTTTTCTAAACCGTGTAAAATTTATTTTCGCAATTGCTTACTCAAATTTTATAAATTATTAACCGTGTACTTTTGTGCATTTTTTTGTGATTTTCTGTAAAATATATGGTTTAAGATTTGTTTCTGATGCATCATATATTTTTCCAAGTATCTGTTATTCCAATTTCTTTGATGCAAATGAGAATAATTTAATGGTCGTTTCGTGTTAAAGAATCGTTCAGAGACACCGGATCGATCGTATCGATCGAAACGTCTAACGAGCGCACCTACAAATAATTATCGAACAATCGGTGGCAAAAAAAAAAAAAATTACCTAATTAGTTGTTGAGCCAGACGAGTTCAACATTCAACCGATTAAATGTACACGTACAATAGGGACGCCAGTTTGTAGCAATTTGTATGATGCACAATTGAACTGTTCGGGAGCCAATTTATTCGCTCAATGAGTTTCTTAGATATTGAACGTTTGGCTTCGCGTTAAGTTCTCGAAAGAGAGGTGACGAGTTCGATGAATTTAATTAGGTTCAATCGAAATCTATTTCGGATACAATTAAATAAAAACGAATTGAAGAATTTCGACGCGTATCTATAAGAATGCTTTTTTTTATTATTTTGTTTTCGCTGTTCAAAATTTGTTTTGATAAATTATCTGAATTTTTAACACTTAGAACTACCAAATTGATCAAAATGACCCATTCGTAATTTTTTATAGAATCTTTATAAAATAACTACGGTGCCTTTGGCCAGATTTTCCACGATTTTCTATTAAAAATATAGATAAACTTTTTTCCAAATTGCATTACATATTATTTTATATACTTTCCACTTTGATCTCTTCGGTAGAAATAAGTATACTTTAATCGTCGGTGGTTCTAGTGTTAAGAACAGTTATTTCTTCTTTTTTTTATTATTACGAGTATATTTTGAAATGGTCACATTAGCAATAGAGTAATTATTAAAATAAATATTTATTATA
Organism: Ctenoplectra terminalis; assembly: GCA_019453375.1. Lineage (NCBI taxonomy): Eukaryota > Metazoa > Arthropoda > Insecta > Hymenoptera > Apidae > Ctenoplectra > Ctenoplectra terminalis. The sequence goes on from SMSQ01020901.1 coordinate 5,721, forward strand.
AATAATTAAAATATTGAAATAAAAAAAAACAAATACACTAAACGATACGTGAATATTTATTACAGTATCACAGTTGTGATCTTCGGTCTACAGAAATAAAATTTAAAACAAAAAATTATTTCTTTCGTTGTATAGAAATGATTAAAACGTCTCCAATATTTCAGAATTCTTTAGATATTATATCTTCGTTTAAGTATAGTACAAAGTACTTAAATAGAATGTTTATACACGATCGAGATACGCAATTTATATCGATATCTGGATACACCGATGCGATACGAAACATTGAAAAACGAATTGACGCGAACGGTTCCGATACGATCTTCGTACCTGCGTCTTTATTACCGTTAATTAGTCGCGGATGAACTTCGGCACGAAACAAAAATTAATAATTAAAATCTGATGGAACGTTGGTTGCGTTGCGAGATCACTGCGTTAAGCGAATTCGAGAGAAAATTAAAATAGAAATAAATGGGCAAATTCGGTGAGAAATAAAAATAAAGATAGAGGAATATTTCTGATGAATTAGTTATAATTAATACAAAATTTATACGACTGTAATAATTTTTCGCGAGAAAGTAAACCTGAGACCAGTGAAAAATAAAAATTCTATTTTACAAGTACTTTTAGAAATACTTATTAACCCTCTGTAGCCTGAATTTTGTCCGCTTGTTAGAGAAAAAATTACGATCGATTACAGTTTTTCGCTTTGATTTGAAAATTTTTTAAACTAATAATTGCCGTGCAAGGATCGTAGTATCGCTACGGTAATACAGTAACAACTAAATAAAATTAATTTTTTAAAATATAGGTACATCAGTTCGTAACTTTTAAGTCACACTGTTCCATAGAGGGTTAAAAGAATTGTAAGTTTGAAAATTTTCACGCGACATTTTTTATTAATTTCACTTGGAATTATAGCTCGGCCCAATTGACCGAATGGAACAGTTTGTATATCTCTAAGAACGTTTTCGAGAAACGTAATTCGTTGCAGCAGGATGCACCGTGCAATTGGTTCCTCCAACGGATGGTTGACTTCTCTTAACGAGAGTCAAATTGCTCACCCTTTGGTCGTGTTTCTTTTTATTGGGTATCAGTATAATCGCGAGCAGTCATGTGACACTTTTTAGAAAGATCCCAAGTCTGTGCAACGATTCGTAATCGTTGTCGATCGATCGATAACAGGTTCAGATGCAAGATTGAATCGTTTAACCCTTCAGCTACTAGGACCGAGAGTATCGACTGTATTCGCACGCCACGAGGAGGACGTTGGATATTATAAATGATTATACTTGGCCGATGAATTGGATTCTAATTTAAAAATAGTCATCGAACTCGCTCTAGCTTGGAATAAATTTTTATTCGTGTTATTATCCAATTTTTCTTCATTCTTTTTAAAATCCTCGATCTTTGGAAAAGCTTAATTTTCAACACCAGATTTATTTCTGAACCATAAAGGAATGATTCAATATTATGAGCGATTATAATTGTCTAATGGATTGCATTCAAATTTTAAAATACTCATCGAACTCGCTCCAGCTTGGAATAAATTTTTATTCGTGTTATTATCCAATTTTTCTTCATTCTTTTTAAAATCCTCGATCTTTGGAAAAGCCTAATTTTCACCACCAAATTTACTTCTGAACCATGAAGGAATAATTCTATATTATGAGCTACATTATAGCTGCTTAATGGATTGCATTAAAATTTAAAAATAGTCATCGAACTCGCTCCAGCTTGGAATAAATTTTTATTCGTGTTATTATCCTGTTTATCCTAATTTTTTAAAAATCCTCGATCTTTGGAGAAGCCTAATTTTCAGCACCAAATTTACTTCTGAACCATGAAGGAATAATTCTATATTATGAGCGATTATAGTCGCATAATGGATTGCATTAAAATTTAAAAATAGTCATCGAACTCGCTCCAGCTTGGAATAAATTTTTATTCGTGTTATTATCCTGTTTATCCTAATTTTTTAAAAATCCTCGATCTTTGGAAAAACCCAATTTTCACCACCAAATTTATTTCTGCAATTATCAACCTACATTCGCTGACCATGAAGAAACGATTCGATATTATGAGCGATTATAGCTGTCTAATGGATTGCATAAAAATTTAAAAATAGTCATCGAACTCGCTTTACCTTGATATAAATTTTTATTCCCATTATTATCCAATTTATCCTAATTTTTTAAAAATCCTCGATCTTTGAAAAAGCCCAATTCTCACCACCAAATTTACTTCTACAATTATTAACCTATATTCGCTGGCCATGAAGAAACGATTCGATATTATGACCGACTATAACCGCCTAACGGATTGCGTTCAAATTTAGAAATAGTCTTCGAACGTATCCTAAGTTCACATAAATATCCAAGCTTTGAAAAATGACAATTTACTATTACAAACTTCATTTCAATTTTTTTATAAATTGCCAACTCTTGAAAAAGGCTATCAGTCGCACCAACAAATCGTTTCTTGAAAACACTCTTCAAAATATACAAAGTGTTCATAAGAATTGGACCAAGCTATAATTCCGAGTAAAATTAATAAAAAATCTTGTGTGAAAATTTCTAACTTTATAATTTTTTTAACGAGTGCATCGATGCACTTGTAAGACGGAATTTTTATTTTTTACCGGACTTGGGTTTACTTTCTCGTAAAAAATGATTACAGCCGTATAAATTTTGATCGATTCATCAGAAACATTGGTCTACCTATTTTCATTTTTATTTCCCCTCGAATCTTGCCATTTACTTTTTTCTTAATTTTTATCTCAATGTATCAGTGTCGACCACAGTCGCTCGATATAAAAAAATAGCTTTTCCATTCCGAGAGAAATAATAAGATTCCAGTATTAGTTTAGTCAGGTGCATTATGCGCATCGAGTATCGCATTGCATTACGAGTGTCGTTTTGTATCAACATTATGCAATAGCAATTCTGTTCTACGCTTGTTAAGCAACATGAGTTTCACGTTTGATGATCTCTTCGTGCACACTGTCGCATAAATGTTCAGTGTTACTTAATTTTTAGGCGAATCGTGCGCTGTTTAAATATCCTAATTATTTTTATATTAAATTACCAAGCTGTTGTGAAATAATATTTTCAAAGCTTGGTATTTAACAGTCAACGTTTGAAATTAATCCTTGTGTTAATAACTGAAGTACGCATTGTTCGAATCGATCGTAAAACGGTGTTTTAAAATGATAAGAGGAAAACTGGAAATATTTAGACTTGGGTTTGAAAACTGGAAACGTTTCCGAAGCGATAAAACAGGAATTAAATATATCTCGCGTTATAGTTCCCTTCGGAAAGTTGAATTGATTGTTACTTGGAATATCATTGCTGAGTTATAGATTTGGATTAACCCTCTACAGCCCGAATTTTGTCTACTTATCGGAGGAAAAATTACGATTGATCACAGTTCTCCGCTTTGATTCGAAAATTCTTTAAGTAATAATTGCTATAAATGAATCACTGCAGTAATACAGTAATCAAATTTAATAGTACAGTGATGACTAAGTAAAATAAATTTTTTAAAATATAGGTACATTAATTTGTAATTTTTAAGTTACACGGCGCCATAGAGAGTTAATAATCTGCTTTTCATTTATTTCAATTCTTTATAGTGATTCCTGAAAAAATCTACAATTTTGGAACAATTTTTTACCAAAAGGCTTATAAGAAAAAAAAAAAAAAAAGAAGACTTACATGAAATTATTTTTATTTTAATAATACTAATATCTATATATTAATAATACTAATACTAATATCTGATGCTAATTTATTTCCAGCTAATATTTCTAATAGATTAATCAAAATCTACACGACTGTAATAATTTTTTACAAGAAAGCAAAGATCAGTGAAAGATAAAAGTTCCATTTTACAAGTATCCGATTTATTTAGCAGTATTAGTAGAGCGCTCCCTCAGAATTGATTTGAAATTGCTCGGATGGTTTAAGAGAAAATGAGACAGTTCAGAAACTTGTGGAAACAGATATTTCTGTTACCGGAACGAACTACATTTATTCGCGGTAATCACTCTCGCACGATTTCTAATCTTCGCGCGAGACAAAATTGAATTCTTATCACCGCGATGCGACTAATTACCATGGAACAAGGAAATCTTGTTTCAGCGATAATGAAACTCATTGTACCAGTAAAATTCTTCTTTTTTCGCGTGTTGCTTCTGCTTTTTTTTCTTTTTTTTTTTTTTCTTTTTTTCTACCACGAAATAATTGGCCAGTAAAATGAGCACGTTATCGTTTCGACGGTTATGTAAGATTTAATACCCCATTTCGAATGTCACGTGCTGACTTATCTGCATACCGTACCGCGATTATTGGCCACGCGTTTTGTATCGTACAGAGTTTGATTTATGCTTGCGGTTTTACTGTTAGTCATGGTTTCTCAGTCTTAATTTTCGTGACACGAATAATCGCTCGTAATTATTCGAACGAAAATTTGATACGTTACTTGGATTTTTTAAATTGAGACTGATTTTTTTATTGTCAATTGATGGTAACTATATTTGTCTCAATTTATCGCCAATTGTAGGAATTATATTTATTTAAGAATTTCTTAAGGGACAGATAACACAATTTTTAATTTTGCGTTATGCGAATGATTAAAAGAATGGAGTAATAGAATTGTAGAGAACGAACTGGAAAGATAAAAAATTATTTATTATGAAGTGGTGGGGCGAAAAATGGTTGATATCCCAGAACCAGTATCTCAGACGTGAGTAATGGGGTTTTAAAATACCGACGGAATTTCCATTTATTTTTAAAGTCGCTCGAATAATTATGAGTGTATGTAACTGTGAGTAAATGTGTTTGAGAATATTATGAAACGGTAAGTTAGAAACAAATTAGTCTTCGAGTTTAAATTTGGAGTAATATTATTCGTAATATTATTATTGAAAAAGGAGTTCGAGAGAAAATTAAAACAGAAACGCTTGGAGTCTAACTATTTTAGTAAATTAATTCCTTAAATAAAAGAATTAAAGAGAAAGTAAAAATGAAAATAGCTAGAGTGTATTTTAGTAAATCATTTTCTTAGATAAAAAAATTCAATAGGAAATAAAAATGAAAATAGCTAGAGTCCAACTATTTTAATAAATTATTTTCTTAAATAAAAGAATTAAAGAAAAAATAAAAATGAAAATAGCTAAGCTAATATACTTTTGGTAAATAATTTTTGGAAATAAAAGATTCACGAAGAATAAAAAATAGTTGGGCTATACGTTAAAAAAAAAATAATTCTCCTTTTACTTTTTTTATTCTTTCAATTCTGTAATTTAAAAACGAGTGTTGTCAAAGGGTATAAGAATATTTACTTGGAAATTACGTACAGAGCAATTGCACGTCATGTTTCGTACGAAGAACTAAAAAATTTCCATCGTGAAAGACATCTTGGTTCGAAAAATTACCACCGGTGATCAAATATTTAAGCCACTGCTCGGAAGGATTTTACATATCGAAGAAAAATTTCAAACATCCATATTGCTATGAAGTTGCTCGAATATTTGAATTGCAATATTGAAAGGGACCGAAACGAAGAATTACTAATTTCGAGTAATTAACATACTCGAAACGAACCTATTCGCTCTCCATAAAAATTGTAGATATATTTTTGATTCTCCTATTTGAATGCATTATGAATTAAATTAACTCTGCTATAATTTAATTTTTAAACAAAAATTGTAAATTTAACCTAAGATCGAAGTAAAAAGTTATTTATATTTCCTTCAATATTAGAAATTTCTTTTAAAAAGGTGAAACAATCGAAACAAATTTTTACCAATATTTTTCTCCTCTTAATCACGTCTATGAATAATTGAAGAAAAAAAACAGAGATTAGTTTCAAGGAAAGATTAAAATTACTTAATTGCCTTTTTAGAAACGACTGGCACACACATTTCCTCTTCGTTATGCTTCTTGCAACACGGTCTGCGAACGACCACCGTAACTGGCTAAAAATTCGTAACAATATCAGCCTTTTCCCCTTAACCTTCCGTCATTCTAACAATTTTTCGGATTAAAATCTTGTGTATTACCAAATTCTCTCCCGGAACGTATCCGTGCTCCATATTGGGAAAAAGAAATTCGATAAATTTACCAACGATCGAAAATAGAAATTTTTTAATAGAACATTTTTGAAGGAAGCTGAAGTTAAGTTCAATACACACTATCGAAAATTATCGATAATTCCAAAGACCACGGAAGACAAACGCGATATAGATTTTTTATTTTTATTATTTTAACCCTCTAAAGCCCGAATTTTGTCTGCTTATTGGAACAAAAATTACGATCGATTACAATTTTTCGCTTTGATTTGAAAATGTTTTAACTAATAATTACCGTAGATGGATGATGGTATCGCTACAGTAATACGGTAATCAAATTTAATAGCGCTGCGATAACTAAACAAAATTAATTTTTTAATTTTTTTTCCTCCAATGTGCATCACTTGCAACTTTAGGAACTCTATTCATCGTATCACGACATCGTAATTAGTGAATAAAATTTTTCTTAATTTACAGAGAAACAAATTCTAGCCTATTACCAATCCCGACCCATTATAGTGTTTTTGTCTTATATAGATACATCAGTTTCTAAGTCACACGGTCCCACAGAGGGTTAAAGTACTCCCTTTCAACCTCCGAATCTTACAAAAATAAACTTTATTCGTGTTTTATTCCTCTGTTCCTCCAAGATTAATTCCCTCTATCTTATTTGTAACTTCTGCGCGACGAAACGATGGTAAAATTGATTTTACCACGAAGCATACATTTTTGAGATAACGTTCCGTTGTCAATGAACGTTCGAGTGTATCGATGTTGAATAACGCTACTAAATTAAACTTTTTATTGTTCGCTGCAAGATAGGAACGCTGAAAGGACTACGTTGTTATTAATCGAGCCTTCTTCAGATTACTCTGGTCATCGATTTTATCGTTTCTGAACAAGGTTCAAGTAACTTGACGCAATTGTAACAAAAGTTAGGAAAAGTTTGAACTTGAGAACTTTTTCTTTTTACTTTATTTTAATTGCTCAGTGTCTCGTCGATTGATTCTCTTGGTTATCAGCGACTAAATGATTCCTTTCGAACCAAATAAATTTTGTCTAACAAATTTTTCTCTTCCATAATTTAAGACACGTATATTGTCGCTATGAAAGCTGGTAATGAAAAATTCTTGTAAGAAATTAAGAATTTAAAAAACGATACGTATTTAAACAGAGTGCCTTAATTGGTCGGTTAGAAGACTAATTTTCAATCGTTCGACATTCCCGAAAAATTATTTCTGTACCTTTTAAACTTAGTATATTTCGACTAGATAATACTGGTTGTTAATTTAACATCGGTTTGAAGTAAAATTGAAACTTACTTCTATAGACGAATCATTAATTTCGATGAAGCATTTGACACAGAATTATTTTGAATCCTTATCTGTGACGAGAATAAACAAGATTGAAACTACGTAGCAACATTGTAACGGTATAGGTCTGCTGCCAATGTGATTTTGTTTAAATAAAGAGAGAGAAGGTGACAGGTGTATAAAAGTTTCAAGGTTCACCGCACTACTTCTTCCCATGTCACGACCAGAAATTTTGGCACCAATGCTCAGCTAGTGCATCATTGTAAATAAATTCTAAATAATAACCAAGTTACATGATTGAAATATAATATCGATTGTTGAAAATTGTCGCGACAAAATCAGTTTCTTTCTTTTTTTCTTCTTTTTTCTTTTTCAGTTGAAAGAGAAAATCATTTTATATGTATGATAATTTTTTGATAAAAAATTTTATCGGCTATTTTAACGTGAGCAACCGTTTGCTTTGCGATACGAATATGAAATTAAAAGTAATCCTGTAATTAAAAGTAATCCATAACGAGCTTAAGACTACTTTTGACTAAAAATTGCGCTTCCAGCTGTTTTCAATCATCCGTGTAATTATATTGGTAGATTAAAAATTAATTAGTAACGCGAAATTACTTATGGAATGACCTAATACGTAAACCCATGAACAGCTGACTGAAACCACCCCACCGAATTCAACCCTCAATATTCGTCAGATTTAACCCTGCTCTCGTCTTCGCTCGCATTACACATTCCTATGCATTAAGAAATTTTCTTCCAACCCTTCTGCACTCCTAAACTTTCTTAAGTTTCGTACAACTGTTGCGAAAACTTAGTGTTATTTAGAAAAAGAAAGAATATCATAAATGTTTACGATTTTTACTTATTTTGTTTATCTACTGTTCATTTACGATTCACTTGCTATCATCCGTTACCATTTGCTATCACAAGCTATTTAAAAAAAAAAAAAAAAAAGAAATATACAAATTGACTTTATCTAATGATAGAAATTCAACTTAAAACTTGTGAAGGAAATTACGTATAGCCATAGCGGCTCCAACGCAATACAAAGGGTTAATTTTCAAATATTTCACACCTACAAAATATAAAATATAAAAAAAACAAACGCGAGAATTATATTCGACTTAAAACCTGAAAATTACATATGACCATAGCGGCTCCGATACAATGCAAAGCGTTAATTTTCAAATATTTCACACCTACAAAATACAAAATACAAAAGAAACAAACGCGAGAATTAAAAACACCGAACCTGATAAATACTTCTTAGGTTTACTTCTTAAAAAAAAAATTTCCCCATTTTTAATTTCAATTTCAAGTCGATACGTTTACTCCACCACGAGCTAGCTCACAATCATACCTATGCTTTTGCACAAAAGCACAGTATTTGTACAAAAGCAGACTCAATCTGAGCCACAGCACTGGCTCGACGAGAACAGCAGGGTTAAATCGTCCCTCAAATCAGCTGCACAAAACTCACGGTACATACGTGTTTAGTCCGCGTACGCTTGCACATCATGATCGACGCCACTGTGAATCTCCAGCGATCACTTCCGGTACGACAAAAAGGGTTACCTCGTCAAACACCACCGACGGTTCCTCCTTGCTCTGTTGCACGCGCCCGCGCGTTTCCTGCTCCTTTCCATAGCACTTGCACATCCTGCTGAACAGCGACCTGTTCTTCGTCTTCATGTCTTCCAGCCTTGACCCAGTGCTCCGATTTTCCCTTACCGTCGAGTCCTGGTTACGTTCGCCACCTGTTCCACCGGCCTGAAGCTTCGTCGAACTGATCGTGTCACGGCGTTGCGGCCGATCTTTGTCTCGCGGCACATGAAGAGAATCGACGAAAAAAAGCGAAGATAGCGTATCAATGCGTAGGCGGACCGCTTTCTTCCGCGATGAAAGGCGCTCGTCCGTGGTCGCCATTGCGCCTGAGCGAAGAGGTTTCACGGTCAAGGCGCAACACCGGCCGAAATTCAAACGTTTCGATGGGGGATGAGCGATCGATACCACTCGTAGTTAGGGGAGGTTCACGCGGTTAACCTTCTTTAACTGGGATTTTGTTTACTTGACCTTTGGTTGACAGACCGCGCATATTTTTGTGGAACATGAATAAATAAATTGGGTGTGTACGAAAATTCATTTTCTCGCTGGAGAATTTTTTTTTTTTCTTTTTTTATGTTTGATATATTTTGATGCATTTCTTTTTGTGTTGCGTATTTTATGTATGTCGGGCTGACTGAGAAGTTGGGATCGATGAATCCAGAATTGGATCACAGAATGATGGAGAAATTGTAATTGGGCTTTTTTTTTTTTTTACAGATTTTATGGAAATTTGTGTATATTTTGAGTATCGTGGAATGTTGTATTTTAAGATTGCCGGTCTTGTGACAGAAAATTTTTTTAATTAATTGCAATTTTTTTAATTTAATCTGAACTCTAGGAACATATAATTATTATGATTAGTTCAAGTAGTCTCAGTTTAATGGTATACCAATAAAATTCGAACATTCAGTGATAAGCAAATAGAATGAAGTTAAAAAATATAGATATACAGGTTTCCAATTTACTGAAATATAATTAATAAATTTTGTTACGAAACAATTTAATATTCATCATCTCCCATTAACACTAAAACTAAAAAATTATCCTTATGTGTGCCAAAGAAATTACAATAATAGATATTTGAAAAAAATACATAATGCAATAGAAACAAATCTTTAACCATATATCTTACAAAGAAAAAAAATCACAGAAATTCAAAAATGCAGCATTAGAAATTTATAGAATTTTTATAAAAAATTACAAAGTGATCATTTGACCGCTTTGCAATTTTTTAAAAAAATTACGAAGTGATTCTTTGACCATTTTACAATTTTTATACAAAATTACGAATCGATCATTTGACCATTTTACAATTTTTATAAAAAATTACGAACCGATCATTTGACCGCTTTGCAATTTTTATAAAAAATGACAAAGTGATTCTTTGACAATTTTACAATTTCTATAAAAAATTACGAACCGATCATTTGACCGCTTTGCAATTTTTATAAAAAATGACAAAGTGATTCTTTGACCATTTTACAATTTTTACAAAAAATTACGAACCGATCATTTGAACTCTTTGCAATTTAAAAAAAAAAATTACGAACTGATCATTTGATCGCTTTGCTAATTTCAGTATTAAATCTAAATCGCATAGCGTTATAGAAGATTAAATAGAACACGTCCAATCATCAATAACAGCACGCAGCATCGACGCTCTTCCGCGTCGCCTTGACACCGCCAAAATTCTTTTGTCACTTCAGTATCCTCTTCTTTTCCTATCATTTTCATCCTCTATAACCAATAACGCTATCGTATCCATTTCTTCGATAGCAAATTCCAATAAATTACCGATACAGTGCTAAAGGCCGTATTAACGTCGATACGTTGAGTGCCCAACAATCAATATCGACGCATGGATAACCGAACGTTGCCGAACCGATGCTGCGCTATTAAATAGGCGACAGCCGTTAAAGCTGTGCATCTTCGTCGGTGTCCTCGTTCAAAGATCGTCGCGGTCGCCAAAAGGGACGCGAGATCATACTTATTTCGCAACCGATAGCCTCCACGCGCGACACTAGCCATTCTCGATGTCGCGATCAGTCGTCGAATCGTCACAACGACCCATTTTTCGAACGATACTGCTACATATTTTTTTCTCTAATAGTTGCACCTGATCAGCTTCTAACATTTTGCAATCGCCAATCTTCTAGAACGCAATACGTGTGTTGCTTCATCCCCGATTCCTCTGTTATGTCATATCAACAATTGTTTTATTAATTGCTTTGGTAAATAATCGACGCTATCTCTATCTGTTTCTCGGTAAATCATTTATTATATACAATTAAGCTTCACGGTTGCTTGAATTTAGCCCTAACTAAATATACTCATCCCCCACCAGTCGCTTCTAGTTATTCTCCTTCTAAATTCAGAAATTCAAGTTCATTGAGTACTCAGGACCATTCACTCGACACCAACCACACGGATCAAAAACGCTCTGCGTTTAACCCTCCGATCATACGATTATTCCTCTTTCTTGAAAAGACAAAGAAGAAAAAAGGAAAAAAATATTTCC
>SMSQ01020902.1:16962-33707 GCA_019453375.1 Ctenoplectra terminalis
TATCTAGTTACATTTTATTATATTTATTCTTCGTATACGATTCCATATTTGTAAGAAGCGTTATGTCAATTTTAGCGACAGACTGTTCGTTCTAAAGACAATGTCAAAGTACCAGAACTATTTTAACCGTCTATAGCCTGAATTTTGTCTGCTTATTGGGGAAAAAATTACGATTGATTACAGTTTTTCACATTGATTTGAAAATGTTTTAACTAATAATTAGTAAACAGTAATACAGTAATATAACTAAACTAACAATAAGTTCAGTTAAAATCTTAAAACCAAAAAGTGACCTAGTGGTTCGAATGGAAAATACATTATTGAATAAAAATATTTCATTCCATAAACCAGAGGGTTAACCAGAGGGTTAACCAGCGTACCTGAAACGGTAAACTGTAATACGTGTTGATTATAAAAATAGACGACGGCTAAGTTTAGCCAGTACCAATTGTAAATCAGTTTAGGAAGGACATGGTTCCTGGTTTTATCTTTTCTTCTCAAATATATACATTTATCACCATTTCCCCCAAAAGACTACTTATTTATCACATATCCCTCGACAAACTCGAAGATAGCTTCGTAAGCACATTCTTCCTATTTTGTATGTCAGAAAAATTCACTTTTATATAATTCTAACATCAACTTTCCGGTTCGTTCATTTACTGTAAAAAATAACCCAGTTAAGCAGTAAAACATCCCATCGGACAAGGTTTGGGTATCGCCTTCACCTTCGCGGTAAAACGTTCGGGAAAGACCCAAATGACATTAACCAGCGTACTTGAAAAGGTAAACTGTAATATGTTTTCAGATCATAAGAATCGATGGCCATTAATTTTTCCAGTTTATCGCGAAGTGTAAATCGGTCTAGGAAGGACGTAGATCCTGGTTTGACTCTTGTCTTCTCAAATATATACTTTTATCGCCTTTTCAAAAAGACTACTTTACGAAACATCGTTGATGAACAAAAAATCATCGCAAGACGAAGGGATAACGATTAAAAGTCTCGCGAAAAAAAGAAAAAAAACGCGGACACCGCGAAAAAGAGACGCACCCTGTGATTGTCACGCTGCCAAGCCGACTGAAACATTTATCATTGCCGGTGATTAAAGAGTCTTTTGCCGACACCGTGAGTCGAGGCATTCGTTTCATAACGACCCTTTGTAAGAAGCGGCGTAAGGTCACGTTGGAGAAACGTTGAATTTTTAATTTGACCTCATCCTCGCTTTCCGTTCCGCTGGGCGGCTAACGATATACTCATTTTAATCAGGCTCTGGCTACTTTTATTAAACAATATTGCATTTTAGCAGTGCAATTCGAACGGATCGGGGGAGATATAAAGAGGCGAAAGGCAAGAGAAGAGAAAAGGGAAAATGATGTAACTGGAAAATGTGCCAGATCGAGACACGGAATAAACACGGATGGATCGTTGTTGCCATGACAGTCTTTTCAGACGAGGGAGAGCGAATACATCGTTGCTGCTGTGGCTATTGATTCCAAAGATTCCTCGCCCTTTCATTTCCGACAATTACGCAACGATCTTGCTAATTTCGAGCTTCGCGAAGCCCGAAGCATTCACCGAATCGCGCTAGTTCTCTCTTTTTTCCCCTTTTTCTAATTACCTCCAAGGGACGTCCATTGTTCTGTTGGAACGAGTGAAATCTTACAAGTGCGTTTTACGTTTGAGAAGAGTCGCGTAATTCTAACGAAACGGTCATGAACTTTATAAACGATGGGTTTGTATGGAAAGGTTGATAGAAAGGTGACAGTGAATATTTGGACCACGAAATATTATTTTGCGGTCAAGTATATTGCATAATTGTACAATATATTTTCTTCAAGTTGAATAAATCATTTTTATGGTGTCTGAAATTTTTCAAAGACATATTTCGTGGTTTTAGTTTGGAAGATGTATGCTTAGAATTTAGTAAATTTTTTAAATCGTATTTATGAAATAATTTTTGTGTAAAGAAATGTATGTAGTTAACCTTTCTTATAATTCGAAACGCAAAGACTGTGGCAACGGAATTTGTGGCAACTTTGGATAACAAAAAGATACGTACAAAGTAAACCGAAAAGAAAAAGGCGGACTGGAATTAAATCTAACGACTTGGGAGTATAAAACTTTGTGAAAAACTTTTTATAGAACTTTCTTTCTTCTTTTTTTTTTAATCCCTAAGCGATCGAGGCCGCGGGATGAAGATCTCACCGTATGAACTAGAAACTAAGCGATCGATGGTAGATTTAAAAAATCACCTGTATACAATCCTACAGTTAAGCTTTTTTTATGTTATTATAAACAAAACGTTATTTTATATCTTTTTATATATTACATATATGCATCTTTGAATGAGTAATTTAATATTTTCCCTACGAAGAGCGTACATATACGTCTTCAGAAATTAAATAATCATTTACTAAAATCGTACATGGACATTTTCTGTACCACAGAATTATTTTTATTTTCACTCACATGTGTTGTAACCTAATTCATTGTACAATGTACCTAAATCTTAATATATATATTTCAATATCGTACATTAAAATCGTGCATGAACATTTTCTATAGCACAGAATTATTTTTATTTTCACTCACATGTGTTGTAACCTAATTCATTGTACAATGTACTTAAATTTTAATATATATATTTCAATATCGTACATGGACATTTTCTGTAGTACAGAATTACTTTTATTTTCACTCACATGTGTTGTAACGTAATTCATTGTGCAATGTACCTAAATTTTAATATGTATATTTTTGTTATATCAACAAAAGTTGTATTACTCTCTATAGCAGAAGCATTTTCAGCCCCTAAAATACCATAACGAAACGGTTAAATAATTCGTATTACGATATTGCTGTTTGTAGAAACAGAAACAGCATAAGCAACCATTTGCACAGAACGGTTTCTGGATCCATACGAGGTAAAAGACGATCAAAGAGTTAAAAAGATCGAATCGTCCGAATAAAATTGAACGAAGAACAAGCAGTATTACATCGGACATCAAAATATCGAAAGGTAACCGGACACCGTTAGTGAGAATAATGTGAAAGTTATTTCATCTGACAGGCAACTGACTACGCTTTAAGGACCTATGAGCTTGAATACTGTTTGAAAAGCTTTAAAAGCGAGTGAATGGGTAAACAAACGCCGAGGTTGTTTACCCTTCTGAGAACGTGGACGAGAGCAGGTTGCTCGATGCCGGAGCATCCGTTGATACTTTCGACTCCCATGACCTATCCTATTTCATTCTTCTTCTCGATCTCTCGAGTGCTCTCTTCAAAACTTCCCGTTCGTTCGACGCCATCAGAATTTATCGTATTCTTCTGTCATTGCGACTGTACAGGTAAATAAGTAATTAACAGCGCCAGCTAATTGGTCGAACGTCTTAAAATATTAAAATAAAATAAAAATAAAATATCACGAAATATATAATATTTTAAATATTTTAATATTAAATATTATAATTGGTTTAATACGCGGAGGTAAGATGCTTTCTTTTAATAATTCATAAAACCTATTTTTTCTCCAACTTGTGGAATTTAAATGATCATTGTAATTCTCTTAAGCTTTGATATAATTATTTCTTAGTTTATATAAATACCTTTTACGCGATCGGTGGTTTTTGAGCGAAATACTTAGCTGAGTACCGCGTGGAATTTTCAAAAGTCTACAGCTGAATACCGCAAGGGTTTAATATTTAAATTTGTGGAAATATAAGAAATATTGCTTCTTGATGCGATGCTTACAATCATTTGTTGTTCAAAATTTGAAAAAAATTTAAATATTATAAAAATTAGTGAACAATTACTGGTAATTATTATTAGATACCATGTAAAATTATTATGTAAACTACATTACATGTAAAATATTGTTACGTAAACTAAATTTAATATGTAAAAGTATTATTAAATCTCACATTGCAGTCAATTCATTATATTTGTTTCTAAGAAACATATTTAATTAATTTAAGTACCCCTATCATTTTTAATAATATTACCAGTAATTGTCCATCTATTTTTATAATATTTAATTTTTTTTTCAAATATAGTGAATTGAGTGCAATGTAAGATTTAATAATATTTTTATATATTAAATTTACTTTACATAACATTACATTAGTTTACATAATTTTGCGTGGTACCTAATAATAATTTGAAGTAGCAATAACACCGATGATAATTTTAAAAAATATGCAACGACAAGTAATAAAGCTCTAGTCATTGTAAAATGCATAAAAATAGCTGTGAACATAAAAAAATATATGATAGAACTTCGTTGTAATAATTTTTTAATTTTTATTCAAATGATAAAATATTGTTACCGTGTTGTCACAAATATTAACTTTACTCACATCTTTACTGAAAGCATTGTCTCATGTACAGTACGTAACTTTTAACACTATATTAGACATAGCTATTACTAATTTTGATTAGTGTGAAATAATACTAGTAAACATGTCAAAAATTATTGCAAAAATTAACCGATTATAGAATGATACTACTTACGCTGTTCATAAACAAAAAATTAATTTCGCTTTGCTTTACATTTAAACTTTGCTTTACATTTAAGCGAGTGTTTAAGTTTATCAGTGTTTGAGAATACATTCTTTGAAAATGAATAAACTTGGGAAAGAATTATAATGTTCTTATCATTCTTACTACTATCATAATATCCTAATCTTCTCCATTTATAATAGATTCAGATATACAAGCAAATTCCAATTTTGCCACCACAATTTCAACGATTGCACTGAATCGTAAATCTAAATCATAACTTTAGTGTTTATATTAACACTAGAACTACCGTACCAGTCAAAATGACTGGTTCGTAATTTCTCATAGAAATTTTATAAATTTACAGTGGCGCATTTTTAGGGATTTCCTACAATCTTCTTCTACTTTTATTATAAGAATTTTTTCAAATATTCATCATCTTGATTACTTTGCTACAAATAAATCTATTTACCGTTAAACGCACTTGAATTCCAAACCGCTTCTGAATAATCAACCTATCCAATATGGTTCATCCACATTCCAAAACAGTAAAGTACTCGTACGACGATATTTAGCAGTGAAAATTGTAACTTCCGGAGGAGACAATGTTCGCTCGTTTCAATCTAATCTTTCAATTCATCCACTCTCACGGTTCCTTTTCTCTGTAAGCAAACAGAACATCCCGCGCGTCTCGTCTGCTCCAAACCTTCTCGCATCAGCCTTCGACGCGACTGCTCGCCGAGGAACGTACGTAGGACGATTTCGGGGAACAGGGCAGACGGTTTCGAAACAATCGCCGCAATAATCGGTCCTTGGGCAGAAAACACGCCTATCAACGAATCATTCCGCCTACGTGCAGTTGCGTAGAAACACGCGTATCTCGTCAGAGCGACGATGTCGGCGGCGACAACGTCACAAGACGGCGTCGTTAAGGGGACAAGAGGAAGTGTCGCTTAGGTGGCTACCAAGCCGATGTAATTATTTCAAGGCCACTGAATACGCGATCGAGCAAACCCCTCGCATCGGATCATGCTGCTCCAGTGATCTTGAGGCGTCACTAATCTCCGATCCTTTCTAGGAAGACACATAGACCGCCTCGTACGCGTTACCGTCGATAATCGTTCATGCAAACACCGACAGCGACAAGGGTGCATCGCAGAGAGGCAGAGTAATCCTGATTCGCCTCCGGAGAGAGAACCGGCGAGACGGGACGAGACGAGAAACGATTCGTGGCGCGTCGAGACGAGGAAGTGCGCTTTCACGCACCGCTTTCGAGGAATTAACCGCCCCAAGATCGCTCGGTCGCGTGATTGTCGCGATCGATGGATCGACTGATAAGCTTGCCGAACGGTTCAACCGTGCCGATAAGCCATCGATAAGGATAGAAGAGATTAATTTCTTCGGTTGTCTGAGCTCCGTATTGACTCTACGTGTTCTCTTCCGCGTTCGCCTGCACTCGATTCCCATCGATTAAGGTGGTACAGATGATGGGGAATATATAGGGAAGTTGTAAAATCGATCAGATATCGAAGTGTACTTCTGCGAGCATCTCGATGAGCAGTTCGAGAAAAATTTCAGAGAACAAGAATTCAAAACTTTAATCAGATTTCTGTGACGTGTACTTTGTTTCAATTCTCATTTAACACGTTGACTGGCACGCAATTTTATAAGAAAATCTGCGTCAGGCCACGCGCGCTTATCGTTTCTTGCTAATTGTAGCGTAGTAATAAGTACGCTTGCAACGAAACGTTTTCGGGATATGCATTTAGTTGAAAATGTTTCTTCGAGAACGAAGTATCTAAGAAAGCGTGTGAGATTTGAAAATTATTTCTTCCTTTTCAAATATTTTTTCAACAGTGGCGAATCGTTAGAATTTGTTTTGTGTTAAAATTTTTGCTCTAATCTTTTGTGATGTCAAAAAGAAAAATGGAAGAGTTGTCTCTTAGAGAATGAGCTGTGAAGAAGATACCTGTTACGAGGCTTACAAAAATTCGAATAGTAGCGATGAAGAACAGCCGAGATTTTTCAGAAAGAAACGTATAAATAGAATTACGTCAGATTCTGATTTGGATACTGATACATGTTACCTTAACTCTGTATGAACTGTTTTAAAGCATTCCATTGTAAATAATTTTTTGCATCAATGCATCGATTTACAATTTATCTGCACTTATATAAATACCTAATGGACCTATTCACGAATTCATGCGATCTATTCATAATTAATAAATCTCGTTTATTCTTCATAATCTTGCATGTTATGTATCACTACTTTTTCTCCGGAAATTAATTCCGACCAGTACGACACCCATGTCCAAATTGAATACGTCCGAAAAGGGTTAAATTTGTATCCGGGGTTCGAACTAACGAACGTTCGAAATAAACTATTTTACAAGTTCGGTGTCAAACGTCTCTCTCTCACTGGGATCCCAAAAAATTTGATCGTATCTATAAGAAAGTAAATTTGAAAATATTTATGAATTTCATCCGTGATAAATAATAATTTGAAATAGGAAATATTGATGATTAAAATCTTGAGATCACGGGGTATTAACATATCCATTATTATAATAAATAAATATACCTACACTTATAAATATTAAAAATTTAAATAATGCATGAATAAATAAATGTATTAAAGCTAAATTAATAAATCCTAATCTTAAAATTGAAAATATAAATCTTAATTGTCTTAAAGTTGATAGAGCAATAATTTTTTTTAAAATCAAATTCAAAATTAGCACATAATCCAGATATTAATATAGTAATTCTTGAAATAAATAATATAATATTTCTAATATTATTATCAATAATCATATCTTTATATCGAATAAATAAATAAATTCCAGCTGTTACTAATGTGGATGAATGAACTAATGAAGAAACAGGTGTTGGTGCTATTATAGCAGCCGGTATATAATAATATATTAATATAATATAATATATAATAATGGATAATATTCCTGATATTTTAGGTCGTTATTGAAGCAGTAAGAAACAGTACTAAATATTTCAACCGTTCCAAATACGACTACCGTTGACGATGAAACATCAAAAAGTAATTTTCTCATAGGTCCTTTTATTGTAACTCGTAACTTTATTAAGCAAAGCACAGTATCAACTTCTTGAATGCGTTAAACGCGTCTCAACTTATAAGTTACAAATTACAAGTCTCTGTATGCTTGGTTGAATTTCCAGGAAGCAGTAATTAAAGGGCAAAATGTCTATCTCGATGTCTCGCTGAGAGATAATTACACGACTGACCTATTTTTAAACCGTCTCCATTTAACGTCTCTCGATTATCAAGACAATTTATTCGTAGACTCTGACTCCCTCAGTCGTATAGCAAGTTTATAAAAGTGGAAGATATTTTTAATATTATACAGAAGAGTTATTCGATATTTAATTTAATAGTCATCGAAAATGTTAACTTCACGATACACATGTATATATATTTTAATAAATTCATATAGTAGGTTTCATAGCTAAGTTTACGTAATATTTCATTATAAAATAACAGTTTGATAAAGCAGGAATAAATGGTTTAGTGAACTACTGGAAAATTAGCAATCTACATAACAAGTTTATTGGAAAATAACAATCAAATAAAGCAAAAATAAACGATTTAGTGAATCATTACAAAATTAACAATTGGAGTACTTCTGTGAGACACTATAAATCTATATTTTCTGTGAACGATCTTTAAAAAGTAAAAAAGAATATAATTAAACACAAAGTGATCTAGAAATTACAATTCTATATCCTTTCATCATTTCTAGCTGTTCGAAAAATTGATACTTCAAATTCTGCCTTTTTATGGCGATCGAAAAACATATCGAATATACATATTTCTGTTCCGAATATTTTTCCGAACGAAATACTCCAATAAAGAAAATTCGAATTTTAACAAAGATACACGTACTATTGTCAAATATCAAGAAACATTTCCATCTATCTCAAAACGAAATCATAATATACTCGTATTCGCTTCCATTGTAAATACGAGTCGGCAAAAAATGCTATCTAGTCAGTTACATTCTCAAAAGATAAAAAGATGAAAAAAAAAAAAAAATAGAAAAAAAAATAAAAGAATCGAAGGAAAACGAGGAAAAAGGTAAAAGGCGGGAAACGTAAAAACGCTCCCTCGGGTAAAACAGTAAATTCATCTGTAACCATCGAGAGTGAACCACGGTAGGATCATCCATTAACCTTTGTTGCTACAACCCGTCAAAGTCTCGAACGTGAGATTTTACACTGGGATGACTGTTCCACGGACCATTTCAACGATCGGGTGAGGAATGGCGAGGTACGGTTCCTGTCATTGATGCGTGCCAATCACGGAAACCGGCTGCAGCTCGATCGTCAGCGGTGAAATTACGACGTCGAAAAAAAAATATCCACGCACACAGATACGTTCGTACACGCAAGCAAAAGGGGAGGATGGAGGATGGAAACTGTCAGGGGTTACCACCGCGACAGTCGCATCAAACAAATGACCCTCCTCAATTTGGCACATTCAGCGTGTAGCTTGTTGCGTTTCCATTCATTCCGCGATACCTCATCATAACGTCAGGATATATACTCCTTTTATTTTCCCTCTCTTGCTCCGCTCCCGGTCTCTTAGACTTTGATCCTCTTACTTTCTCTTACTCTGTTTCTTTTCGTCTGCGTTCTTTTCATAATTCAAGTCTTTACTTTCGTTTTTTTTTTTGTTGCTTATTGTATATTATCTTTGTCTTTCATTTCACGTCTGTTTATAAAACACATTTTTATGTATTTTCATTTTATATTATAATTTGGTAATATTAATGTAAAATTGTATTTATAATTTTTTTTTTATGTTTTTGTGGCGCTGTAAGAAAGATGAAGATGACAAAGAGGAAGGAAGGAAATGTAAAAGGTAGTTTGTAATATTTCATAATGAATTTCATTAACCCATTCACTGCCAAGGACGAGTATACTCGTCTTTGACAGGATGTCATGCATTGCCAAGACGAGTATACTCGTCCTACTTTAAATATGTTATAACATGCAGGCTTTTGAATTAGCAAATTTTTTGTCGCCACAAACATAAATATAGAAATGTAAAAAACTTGAAAAAATACTACTGCTTGCAAATGATTATGTATGATAATAAATGTGCTCTTACCAAGAAATAACAGAGCTTTGGTAAACAGTAACACTCAAAATATAAATGGCAATGGGAATGACTTCCTATAATTTAGGCTTGCCAGCGAATGGGTTAATAATTGCTTATCGGTAATATACTACGGATTATTCGTAGTTTTTATTGTCCTCTATTAGAATTATTGTGGAAGTTTTTGTTTCGTTTTAGTAGCACTAAAGTATCAGTTACAAAATAACGGACTATCAACTGAATAAAAACGAGCATTTTCGACACGTGTCGTTATATGAGTGTGTAGTTTTCGTGAAAATCCCAGTGAAAATGCCAGTTTTGACTGTATCTTTTATAAAATTTCAAAACCAGATTTTCAGATGAACTGCAACGCATTTAAATTTGAATAACGTGTCATAGATCGAGTACAAATGTGATTGAGTTGATATATAATAACCCATTCTTAATTCTATTCTTCAAACATGTTAATTATTTTTCTCTTACTTCTTTCTGCTCTCTTTCCATCTACCACTTGTATTTCATTCATTCTATTTTACTTTATAGTTTTACTCTATTGTCAAGGAAACATCCTTCTTAAAACCCTACTTATCCTGATATTTGTTCTTACTTGATCTTCTCCCTTAATCTTCTATTATTTCTACTTTTATTGCCCTACGTTCATCTAATCCTCTCTTTATCTCTCCCTTATGATCCTCTTTATCTTTTCTTCTCCTGTTGTTAATAAGTGTATCAGTTTATCATATAAAGGTAACACAATGGATATACATAAAAGCAAAGACGCGTATTGTTCGACGTATTCATAGAGACTGACTGACCATCGACAGACGACGAAATCGAGACGATCGAAAACTGTGTCGCATTACGCCAAAGCGTAACAACTGTTAGAAAATCATGGTAAGCAAACGGCTGAAGCAAGGCGCATTTCGTCAAGGCGCTTTTCTCTCTTAAGGGAAACTCCATGGGACTTAGGGCAATAAAACTAACAAGGGACGTTCGGTAACCCGAAAATTCAAAAAAATTTGAAACTTTGCTGGTTTGTAGAGGACCTTGAACTAAGTATCACGCTATTTTTTTTTTATCTGCTGATATTCGGTTTTTCAGGGTGAAAACAGCCCTTAAAGTTTCTTGAACTTGAGAACGTCCCTTGTAAGGCAGGCTATACTGACAGGGACGTCTTCACGGCTCACGAATAGTCCAGAAGGACATTATTGTATTAGCTTTCGTTACGGCAGTCCGCTCCGCCGGAGTCCAGAATATATTACGTGGGTTCAAAATATACTTTTAGCAAGATTAATCCAATACGGGTCAATAGGATCAAGAGATCTACAGGTACAGTAGAATCTTTTCGCCGACTATAATCGGCGCTCGTATACCCAGGTCGTCGCATGGATGTCGACTATAGTCGGCGTTCGTAACGAAAGGGTTAAATCAGTATTTTAGAAACGCCCACAGAGTTATCTTTAACCTGTTAACTGAGTCATTTTTGGATCAGAAGCTCCTTTATACTTTGAGTTAAAAGTTAATAGAAAATAATACATTTTAATTGGATAGATTTTAATCATTGCAAATGTAAGTCTAATGTAATACGTTTTTTTAAATAAAAATATAACGATGCACTCAAAAGTAAATCAATGTGAAAATAAATGATTACGTCCAAAATATCGGTATTCCGCGTGAGGAGTTTACTAGTCTTACCCGGTTAACAGGTTAACACGTTAAACGCCACGCTAATTTTGGTCGACTTTCCTTTAAACTGTGTGCTGTGATAATAATTCAAGAACATTTGGTCGCAAAATGATTAGGAATTTAAGAAGAAAATTGTAGAGGACTGGAAAGGAAAGTCGTATCTTTGTTTAATGTGATTTAATAAAACTCGTTGATGAATTATAAAGTATTAGTTTTTGAAATTGATACTGTCAGTTCTCGGAAATCAACGACGCCTAAACGAAAATTTCAGCGTTGGCCTGCAGGGACCGGCGTGGCGTTTAACGTGTTAATTCAGCGCTTAATTCCTGATTCACCTTACACAACCACCGAAGACCACAAAGATATGAAATACAACACTCAACATCTCCAATTTTATTCTTCGCGTTTCTTTCCCTTTCCTTCTTTCTAGCCTCCGTGTACATAAAAGCACGTGTAAATGCAACAATGTTTTTACTTTTTAACACTAGAACTATCAACGATTAAAGTATACTTATTTCTATCGAAGAAATCAAAGTGGAACGTACATAAAATAATGTGTAATGCAACTGAGACAAAGGTTTATCTATATTTTTAACAGAAAATCTTGGAAAATCTGCACAAAGGCACCGTAGTTGATTTATAAAATTTTTATGAGAAATTACGAATGGGTCATTTTGACCACTTTGGTCGTCTAGTGTTAATCACTGTCACCCTTCGGAAGAAACTTCGAGTCGATGAAATTGGACACTGGGCTCGGAGATAACTAAAATATGAAGATGCAAAACTGTTAAAAATAAGCGTTATTATATAGTATAGTATACGTATATTTTTAATGTTTTAGAAATAGTCGGGTATACTGTTGCGGCCCCCTTCCTTGCAAGGGTCAGGTATTGGTTTATGGCACTCAGCGAGTGTCTGGCATTTCCTTTGCCTTTTCGTTAGTTCGATTTTTTCCTTCAAGCTAAGAACACCATTCCAGGTCATTTTTGTAACACATCATCAATATTAATAAATATACTTAGTCAAAACTCTGTTGAATTTATTTTACAAATAAATATTCAACAAAAACCCTTGAAATAGAACAGTGGGGATAGAAGATGTACAAGGACCTTCGCGATGACTGTTCGCTTGTCCGGTGTGATTAATCAGTTACTCGCTTCGATGTTACATTGCTCCCGAGTTCGTTGAACGATCAAATGTTTCTTTCCAATTAATTTGTATTTTTTGTTTCGAATAAAATTATTAATCCATGATCGTTACACCACCTACGTATTTCTCTGCAAGATTCACGGACGCAAATGATACATAAGCTTTACGATCGCACGTACATTCGTGTTGGTTATGCGCACACAAGCGTCCGGACACGCTCTTTTTATCCGATTTTCACGAACCCTCCGGTCGACTCGTTACAAACCCATGTACGAGAACGCCTTTCTCGCTTATTACGCCTGTTCGTTCATTTATGTTCATTGTGCGTACAAACGCACGGGGACATGTATTTCCATCCACGTTTTCCACTACATCGTTTGTTTACATCTTTCATTCACGATACACGCGGAAACGTTTAAGCCAATGTTTTCTCTTCCTTTTTCCCATCATTCCACTTGTCTCTGTGTTTAATATCCATGTTTGTTTATTTTCTTGGCAATTTCATTTTGTTATTTATTTAACGTTGATACATTTTTGTGAATAAAAAATGACAATTCTGTATTTGAATATATGTTGAATAACTTTTTAACTTAGGTTCTGTTATTCTAATTTAAATTGATTGTGAAAAAAAATGAAAGTTAATTAAACTTAATGGCGTCTTACAGAAACAATCGTTTCCATATGAACAGCAGTAAAAATTTATTTTACAATTGCTGTTTCACTGGAATCAGAATAAAATATTTCACAAAAATTCTGAATGGACCATTTGTACCATTTCTATAACATTTTTACAAAGATATTACATTTCAACGTTTACATCACTATTACTTCTTTCCTCGGTATTAAATATTCTCAAATTTTAGATATTCGTTAAACATAACAATGATATTGTATTTAATTAAATATTCCAATCTCCATAACAGCTCAAGAAAAGTTATAACAACGTAAACAGATAAAACAACTATTTCTAAACACCAACCCCTTCGTTTACATCCCCTGTACAACAACTAACGCTAAAACTATCAAAGTGATTAAATGACCGATTCGTAATTTCTTGTAGAAATTCTATGAATTTTAACCCTGCATATATATGGGCAATTTAAAATCATAATATGTAGATATAGAATATTGAAGTCAAAATGATCGTTCGAGGCTGATTGACTAAGAACGTTTGGGGTTGGTTAACCAACCCCTAGTAGCACAAAACATTAAATAAATGGTTTTTGAGCCACAATTTTTTAGACGAACAAAATATTAAATCCAAATGTTGTATACCTATACACCAAATATTAAATGATATATGAGTACATGACATATGATCGTATGAGTATACGAGTACTGATTCAATAGGTTGTTTGTTAAACAAATTTTTCCTTTCCGTTCGAATGACGTGTGCGGGAAATTCCGTAACCATGTGTCACGATGCGATAAAACAATGCTGATGAGTTTATAAGATACTGATTTTTGCAGGAACGTCTGAATTTGATAACCTTAAAATTGTACATACAGGGACCACAAGCTCTTATCCTTCTAACCATTCTCTTTCATGGTTTGTTTTACTCATATAAATATTTATGCCAATTCTAGGAAGAAATAATTAGTTCCAAACATTAAAGAAATATCATATCTCCTATGTAAAAAATACACTTTGCTTCTAATATTAAATAAAAATTTCCTCTACACGTGGAAAAATATATTCTGTTACTAAATTATATATTCTGTAAATAAATGTATGTTTTATATTTCAAAAAAAATATTCTGTTTCAAATACCTAATACATATTTATTTTACATTAAAAAAAATATTTTTCTTTCTTAATCTACAACAAATATTACGTGTATTCCAATATTAACCCTCTATGGGACCGTGTGACTTAAAAGTTACAAACTGATGTATGTATATTTTAAAAAATTAATTTTCTTTAATTATTGCTGCACTATTAAATTTGATTACTATATTACTGTAGCAACACTACGATCCATCTACAGTAATTATTAGTTAACACATTTTCAAATCAAAGTGATGAACTGTAATCAATCCTAATTTTTTCTCCGATAAGCAGACAGAATTCGGGCTATAGAGGGTTAAAATGAAATTTAATTTATTTTTAATATTGAACAAACGTGTATTTAATATTAGGTTGTCCAGAAAGTTCCTTCCGTTATCTTCACAGAATGCTTTCGTCTAGCAATGTTTAAATAAACATTCAGCCTTATTTGTTAAACGAGAGATGGAGGGAAATAATAGCGCAAAATGAATCCTGTATAAAATACGTAAAAAAAATAGAATAAAACTAAAAATTAACACGACAAGTATATTATATTAACTTTTTTAGAAAACCTATAATTAAAAAAGAATAATTTTGTTACAATACTCCCTAAATTTAATTAAAATATGATTTGGCCTTATTGTACGCTTCTTTGGAACATAAATATTTTCCAGCTAGTCACCGTGTTTTAACTTGTTCTCTTTCATGTGCTGTAATCATTTTTCTAAGATACCATGACGTAGTTCTGTGTGGTCAATTGTTTATATTTGGAATCTCTTCTTTTAAAGTTTATCAATTCTTCTTCGGAATTTTCCATATTGATTTTGCAGAGGTACCAATTTTATTTATCATAAAAAAAACTGATCTTTGATCGTTAAGTTTTAAACCAAGAAGAACATGACACGTGTCAATTATATTGGGTTATATTACTTTTAATATATACTATAATAATATAATGAATGTTGTCATTTGTTTTCTATATTTACGATAATCTACCTTTTTTTTTTAAATGTACACCATATTTCCGGACGGAGGGAGTAATAATATATCGTAAAACATAAAATATTATGTATCCATTATTTATTAATAAAATGAAAGAAACTTCCGAGACAATCTAATATTTTCTCCTACCAGAGTACTTTAATCCTTAGTAGTTTCAACGTTAACCTAATTTCACCCAAGCAGCACATTACTCAGCTCGATTAATCAGCCACGTTTCACTTTCTCAACACACGATCAAAGGATACACACCATTATCTTCTCCTACAAGCACGTCCAAATCAGCACCCCCTTAGAACACCAGTCACGCACTCGAGAGTGATCTCTTCGTGCACGCACGCCGAAACGCGTGCTTTCTAGCACCGTGCCGCGATTACGGTAGTCGACAAGAGCAACAGGAACATTCGGCCGCGTCGAGGCGTCGCGCGTGCCTTTGTGTGTCGCCGTTTACGGGGTTTGAGAGGGTGGAATGTATGTAGTGCAGGGCCGCGCATCGAAAACACGGAGGCGAAGCGAGCTGCTCCTCGACACCGGCGTTGTATACACTTATTTAGCGTGTAAACACTCAGGGGGTTTGCCAGAGGAGCAACAAGTGCCCACCGGTGTACCCAGCAACTCTCGGTTTACACCACACGGATACAGACCCGTCTCGCACACACCTGACCGACAAGGTGAACGTGCATAGGTGTTTTATATAGGTCCGAGATCCCGATGAAATCGGGGAAAGGTCGTCCGTGAAAGTGGTTGAAGTAATAAAGACTTTTCGGGTCTGGCAAGGGACATCGGTTAAATGTAACACACCGATTTTAATGAAATTTACATATTAGATAGCGTTTAACAGTAGAACTACGGAAAGAGTTAAAATGACTGGATCGTAATTTCTTATAGAAATTTTATAAATTTACAATATTGTAGTTTTGGGGATTTTCCGTGATTTTTTATAAAAAATGTGTGCAAAGAATTGTTACTCTTATTATAGATATTTTTTCAAGTACCTTTCATTTTGATTTCTTTGGTATAAGTCTACTTTAATTGCGGGTAGTTCTAGTGTTAAAAAAGTATTTTACAGATCTTTTTTTGTTATTTGCAATTATTCATATTTAGGGTTGGTTAAAGAGGGTTGAAACAGCCCTAAAAGTTAAAAATAAAAAATATATTTTTCTCAATGTTTCAGAAACTATTCACTTAAAGAAATAATTGTTTAAACAAAAATTTTAACCGTGTAATAGTGTGAATAGATAGTGTGTGAAAAATATTTTAGATATACTTTTTTTTATCCGCAATCATTCATATTTACAGGGTGAAAACAGCTCTGAAAGTTAGGAATGAAAAATATATTTTCTCCAGTATTTCGGAAATTATTTAATTTCAGAAAAAATTTGTGCGATTTTTAATGACAA
Organism: Ctenoplectra terminalis; assembly: GCA_019453375.1. NCBI lineage: Eukaryota > Metazoa > Arthropoda > Insecta > Hymenoptera > Apidae > Ctenoplectra > Ctenoplectra terminalis. The sequence goes on from SMSQ01020902.1 coordinate 33,600, forward strand.
ATTTAATTGTGTAATACCGTGTAAAAATCGTGTAAATGCATCTGAAAATTTAATTAAACTGATTAACTTCGAAAAGAAAGAAAAATGAAAGAATAACATCCATATTTT
>SMSQ01020903.1:0-12912 GCA_019453375.1 Ctenoplectra terminalis
CATACTTTTTCAATTTCTGCAATTAATTCTTTTGCACTTTTAATCTACAGTCTAAAACAGCTACAAATTTAGGCGGTGCTATAGTTATGCACCGCAGTGTAGCTCGACAATTCATTTCACTTCATAAACTTTTATTTTACCTTCAAATTCATTCTGGTCCAACATTTTTCTGTCGATGTTGCTGTAGCTTAAGATTAACAGACAAAGTCACACAAATAAAGCTTGCACTAACAGTGACGATAAGAAACTGTGATCACGGACTGGTCGCAACGAAACAGTGAAAATTGCGCGAACCAAAGGGCTAATTGTGGTGATGCTAAGTCTTACCGTAACTGTGATATACGAGCGAGAAGTACTCGCACGTGAACGTGTTAATCAAGCATCCGCTGACACGCGTGCTGTACAGCTGAGATACCTGTCAAACAAACGCTCGAAACTAATCGTAAGGAACTAATTGCCTGTTTTCCTCGATCCCTGATCGCATTCTCTGCTGCTTGACCAACAAGTTCGGACGTTATTGGCGGTTTGCCACCTGTAACCGATGCATCTTGTTGCGGTTTCCGGCATGTGATCTCGTCGAAACGCGACCCCGAACTCTTATCCGGCTTACGTCGGGAACAACCAGCAAACGAATCGAAATTTTCGAGAAAATAAACGCGATCTAAATTCCTGGAAGGAAGCCACGTGGGACGAATTAAAGCTGTACCTGTTGGATTAACAGGCAGTTTACCGGTTACAGCAGCAAGTTGCCGGTACGTTGGGCTACTTTGTTCGCGGTTAACTGTGTACTATGCTAATTGCATACTGAGGATTTGGATGGGGTGTATCTCACAAGTTTTGTAACTTTGATTTTATATCTGTGAAACGTGAATATAAGCGCCAGAGCTAGGTGTAAAATATGTGTATGTACTTTGAATGGCAGATAGTAAATGGTCTATATTATTTTTAACCCTTTCCAATCGTCGTGACAATCGAATTACATTGTATTACAGTTCAATTGCATAGATTTCTTTATCTTGCAATAAGAAAACTTGTTTTATTTTCAAAGACTTCTTATACCAACGTGTGAAAAAAAATGAAATCGAATCCGGATGAAAAATAATTTAAATTAAATCGTACGTCAAAGGGTTAATAGGATATAATAGTTTTAGTTGCATTAAATTTCTGAAATAGTATTACGTTTGAACGATAGCTAAAATAGTGTGGTTTTATTTTGAGATATTTTATTTGTTTTTTTTATTTTATTTGTCATACTGAAATAAAAGAAATTTATTTTGTCAAATTGTATGATTTCTTCAGTTGTAATACCATTTCTTCGTTCATTCATATTTTTGTTGTCAAGCAATGGTTGAAGTGCGTATTTAAAGTAAGGAATTGAAACACAAATGATTTATTTGCCGAATTATTACTTTCTGTTTAAAATATCATTTTTTATTATTTAATCGAGTACTTGAAATATATTTTCTTTAAATTTTATCCTGCTCTGTGCGCGTGGTACAGTTTCTGTTTTCAGTGATAGGTTTACAGGAAATATAGTTAGTATGTGGATAAATTAAAAAAAAAAGTTTGAAATATTCAAGGAAACCGTTCTTATGCATGCACTGCTGCTCATAAATATTTTCCGCCCGTCCAAGACATGTTTTCCACGGTAATATATTATCATAAAACGTAAACAACCTTACAGATTTATTTGCTATACCTATACATATGATTGTTGCAAAAAGAATAACTTGTTTTCTAAAATTCTTCACATTTTTGAATAAAAAAAAAAAAGAAAAATAAGTTAGATGTAAAATAATTTATGAGCGGTGGATAAGACAATAAAATAAAGCTTTCGGATAAAGTTGATTTAATTATCTTGAACACTATTGGACATAAAAGTGATTTAAGTTAAATAAAAAAAGAAAATTAATTTTCATTATATTTAAAATCATGAAGTAGTATATAAATTAACAAATTGGTATACAATTATTAATTTCTATCGTACGTATAAGTATTTATTTCATTTTATTTCATAAAAAAAAACACTCTGAAAAAATAATAAATATATTTCAGCATAAATGAAAATAAAATTAATTTATTCCAGTAATACGCGAAATTTAATATCATACGCTTTCTCGAACGAAATTCGAATTTCGAATTTAATCTTACTTGTATGTTAAACAAAAACATCATGAATAAATGTTTGTTTAATTATTTTGCTTAATGAGAATCGAAAATCGAAGGAAAGGTTTTTATTATAAATAACACATATATATTTTTCAATGTGTTGAACTCTCCAATAAAATACGAATACAATTAATTAACAGTCGTTTGTACACTCGGTTTACTATAAAGCGGAATACATACATAAATTATTTACAATTTGCTTTAACTTTTGCATCGCAACCTTTAAGCGACTCAACCATGTGAAGCACGCGTCCCTTCAAAAGATTATAACCGCACGTATTAATCCGTCTTCTAAGTTCTCCATTATGGAAATTCACGTGGTCTACTGTGTTCATGTGCTTCCACGATAACCGCAATATTTGTTGAACGTGGACAGGCAAGTAATGTTTATCCTCAACCGCGTGAATTCTCTGATAATGGACGCGATCTAATGATGGCTTCCCGTGTGTTGCATAAACGCCATTCATGTTTAATCAGATTCGTTGATGCACCATCGGTTTTCGAGGAAATTCTCGCTTTTCTTAATTTTTTACTCTTTCAATATGACTTAGTGTTAATAAAAATAGAACATTTTTCTTTTTCATACTTTTCTATTTTTATAAGTTTCTGTTCGGCCTCATAGCCAAACAACCAACATTCATAAACTCAAACTTCATACCGAACTCTCACTTTCACCACCTTTCTTTCCTTCCTGGATTTTTTCAATTTTTACCATTATCTCAAGCTTCTTCCACCCTCACTTTCTTCTTCCATCACTTGTTCCTATCTCCAATTAGAATGCTTCATTTTCGATTCCTTGTTACCATTTCACTTCCAACTCCAATTGATTAAAATAGAACACAAGGGTAATTTAGGATATAAATTAACACGGAACGATATAATACGAAATCAGACAAATCATAACGATCAACACAATAAACAAGAACATGGGGAATAGAGAAATATATTAGAAACATCCGACTCATTGGAATCATCAGACCACATCAAAAACATCAAACTCATCAGAATCATCAGAATCATCAGACCACATCAGAAACATCAGACTTATCCGAATCATCAGACCACATCAGACACATTAGAGTCATCAGACTCATCAGACTCATCAGACCACATCAAAATCATCAAACTACATCAAAATCATCAGACCACATCAGAAACATTAGTCTCATCAGACTGATCAGAATCATTAGACTACATTAGAAACATCGGACTCATCAGACTCGTCAGAATTATCAGACCATATTAGAAATATCAGACTCATCAGAATTATCAGACGACATAAGAAATATCAGACTCATCACAATCATCAGATCACATCAGAAACATCAAATTCATCAGAATCATCAGACCACATCAGAAACACCAGAACACGAGGTAACTCTATCATCAAAAACGCTACAACAAGAATCGATATTCCGAAGAAACAGTATACAACTCAAAACTAAACTTGTACCGTTAACCCTTTGCCTTACAATCACCAGTCACACTCGTGGCACAGATTATTGTCCAAACGCTATAAAGGCACACTTTATTTTCGATAATGTTTAATTCAAATCTTCAACTGTAATTTTAATCTATAAGACTGATAATTAGCAAATATGAATTATGTATAATATTTCGGTGTTTTGCATCCGACTCGGTGTAAAAGCAGCGAATAGCTATCGCTGATGTAAGACAACGGGTTAAATAAAATAATATATATACAAGTTCATCGAATTCATCATTCACCAAATCGTTAAGAACTAGCCCTCCCGGTATTAGTTTACTGGAAGCGCGGCGATATCAGTCGCAACACCCAAGAATTGCTTCAGCGCCACTCGAATATCGTCCAATTTTTTTTTAAATTTGTCACTAATAACCATAAGATGGACGTGATCTTAATAAATAAATAACAGTGTTTGGCCAGCCATTGACAGGTCCCTAGGTAGCAACTCCGTTCTTTCTTCCGTAACACCAGTTCGAATTAACGAGAAACGGGCGAGTGGACACGAATTATCGAGATTCCCCTGTAAATGATGGTGGTTATCGCGTAATAATGCAATTCCAGACACGTTAACCGCATCGCGTAAAGTTATTAACGACTGAGCTGACTCTGTGTTCGCAGCATGGGTACAAGTTGCGCTGCCCGGAATACTCGTTCACGCGTGGGATTATGGTCACGCAATCGCATAATCTAGGTACGGAAATTACGAATACGCGCCCTTCGGTGTTCCGATACACTCCGTCTTGTGTGGCTTGCAATAAGCCACACGTCACACGCCAATTTAATTCTCCGTGACTAGCAAGCATAAGTGGTGTATCGTAATAAGATTTCACACAATGGAACATGAACCTGCGAAGCGTTGCACATCAATTCTGGGCATATAGTTTGTGCAACGAGAAATATTTTTATTCCGATATTTAACCTTTTGAACTCGTACGTCATGCTAGAAATGACAATACAAATTTGTTAAAAAACTCATTCGTCACGTTGGTGATGACAAATTTTTTTTTTAACATGTACGCAACCCTAGAGGCGACAACAATAATTTACTTCGAGATTTCACTCAACAATAGTTTTTGTTCAATCTGTTGGATTTCGGGGTCACAGAATCCAGTTCAACTTAATAATATTTTTTGTAAAGAAAGATTTATTCCTAACTGTGGTTCTGAGTGAAATTATAAGGAAGATGCGTCGCGTGCTTTTTGTTGAATTTTAATACTGGCGTTTTGCAGTCCTTAAAGTATTTATATCTTTTGGAAATGAGGAGAGTGGATGACCCTTGATGAGCCATTCTAAACAGAGTCAGACTCCGACCCTTAGAACGGTTTACTCGTCTTAGGACCAATATTTGCCGTGACTAAGGTTGGTCCGCGGGTTCTATCTGCTCTAGGCCTAGTAATCCAACAAATCTTTCATAAAACACTGAAAACAGATCGAGTTCTGAAGGTTAATTCTCTAAAAAAGAAATCTAATAATCAGTACACGGTTACGAATCTGCACTTAAATTAACACTAGGTTTACGGGTATCGATTGGATCATTTTAATGAGTGCATTGAAATACAAATTTCTTGTAATATCATTAGTTCAGTTTACTTTATATTAATGGATTCTTTCTATAAGCAGAGATTTACTTTGTACATTTTTCTATATAAATTTCATTTTGAGTTTATATTTTCCGCGCGCATGACTGTTAAACTTAGGCACGAAGTCTGAACTGAGTCAAATTGACGGGTTTCGTAAATCTAGTGTTAAATAGAAACTTTTTATTTAAGTCCATGGTGAGTTTTAAATATTAAAGCGTTATATCGATATAAGAAAGACAACGGTGTTAGAAATATTATAAATAAAATTATTATTAGTTGAGTCATTGAGATATCGAAAGCGATAAATGTTAAAATTATATTAAAAAATAATGAAATAGAGTTTAGGCATATTATGCATATCAATATGCGTACAGTAACTATTCAGTACTAATCACTTTTAATTCAACTGAAACTTACGAGTCTCTAAAGTTGCAGATAAAAAAAAAAATAATTTTTAACACCCTCGTAATTTAATTTAATTCTATACGATCAATACTCCAGTCAGAAATGCTCAAACAAAACTACATGGTATTCATTGAAATTCTCTCTAACGCCCAACAAATTCGCCTGGAAAAAACTTTTTATTCCTTCAGCGACGGTGATTGAAGGGTTCCATTCGTGTCGCGTTTCTTTGTCGGCTGTTTCTTCGATCAGGTCGTTTATCATCCACCTGGGACGCAAATTGAAAAAATATAAAGAATCATGACGGCAAACATTCGCCTTTGGTGAAATGCGAAATAGAATGGAAAAGATAGGTTCCTAATGAGCGAATTACCTCTACCGATGTTGCTAATGACACGATTCTGAACTTGCCAAGAAAATCCATGGCTGGTTCAAATCTGCATATTACATTAACTCAAAAATCCAAACTTGATTTTATGGCTGAATTTGGAAAATATTCGCTTTTGGTGAAATGCGAAATAAAATGGAAATGGATAGATTCCTAATGAAAAAATTACTTGCATCGACATTACTAATGACACGATTCTGAACTTGCCAGGAAAATCCATGGCTGGTTTAACTCTGCATATTGCATTAACTCAAAAATCCAAACTTGATTTTATGACAGAATTTGGAAAATATTCGCTTTTGGTGAAATGCGAAATAAAATGGAAAGGGATAGATTCCTAATGAAAAAATTACTTGCATCGACATTACTAATGACACGATTCTGAACTTGCCAAGAAAATCCATGGCTGGTTCAAATCTGTATATTACATTAACTCAAAAATACAAACCTGATTTTATGACTGAATTTGCGAGTTCGGTACATGCAATCAGTTACAAAGGGCTACATACGCTGCATAAATTTTTAATACAATGAAAACACCAGCAGAAGTGTTGACTGGGAAAAGATTATATCAAATAATGAATTTATCTATATAACATATAGTATTATATAGAGAGTCGATTTTTATGTTCGCGCAAAACTTAAAAACTACGGAACCGGTCATCCTCAAATTCTAACGCTCTGCACTCCGCTGGCGCCGCTATGGTGACGTGCATAATTTTCTTCAGAGATTATGTTTTAACATAGAATATATTTTACCGGTGGGTCGAGCCTGATTTTTCTGATAGAAAAATGAAACGCTAAAAATGTGACAGAAACGTGAAAGACTTTCTTTAATTAACTATGTATTGGGGTGGAGAACACTGCGCTGTAATTGGTGCTCCTCGAATCGTCCGATGTTCGTCTTATATTTTATGCGACCAATTTAGATACTTGCCCCACACTTATCTTCAAAACTTAAGCAATTCGGTAAATGTTAACAGACATATTCCATGGTTCAGGATCAATTCAAACGCTTCTTTAATATTAAAACAAAAGTAACTTAACCAAATAAATAAGAAATCGTAAACATTTACAATTTCCTTTTTTTCTTTCCAAAAGAACACTAAGTTTTCACAATAGTCCTTCGAAATTTAACCCTTTGCACTCGATAGACACATTCTTGCGATACCCCGAGGAACAGAGAATGGATTTTGACGAGTGCTTTCTAAAATATCGCACGAAGCAAAATTACCAAGCTTAAACTTCAATATTAGGTCTTGTATAATGTAAAAATACACGAAAAGTTGAAATAAAATAATTATATTACACGCGATTCGAGTCTCTGCATTAATCCAAGTGGTGAATGAGAGTCACCTCTCGAGTGGAAAGGGTTAAAAAAGTTTACGAGTGCAAAGAGTTAAAACATTATTCCTGAATACTCTAGAACGGACACAGACTATGTAGCACGTCTAAAAAACGCGTTAGTAACACATAATTGATATGCAAATTTTTTTATACGCGAGACTATTCTACAGACCACGTGACCCGCATATACGACAGTTTATTTTGCACGCGCTTTCTCTCGAGAGCATTGGATTATCACGAATATATATTATCTTAAAGAATAATTCTAATAAACATAAACCAGTCACGCTAATACCTCAGTCGAATCCGAGACGAGTGTTGCCACTAATTAATATGTCATTTTTTTCATATGTATAACTATTCCACACATCACATGACCTGCGTATATGGCAGCTACTTCGCGCGCGCCTTCTCGCGAGAGAACTGGATTGTCACGAATATATATTATCTTAAAAAATAATTCTAATAAACATAAACCAGTCACGCTAATATCTCAGTCGAAGCCGACACGAGGGTTGCTAGTAATTAATACGTCATTTTTTTCATGCGTACAATTATTTTACACATCACGTGACCCGCGTATACGACAGATACATCGCGCGCGTATGCGTATATTTGGTCGCGCGTAGCAGTACCCGCAGTGTTACCACAAGATGGCGAATCGTCCGCCACGCTAATGTCTCGGGCGAAGTCGTGACGGTTGATACTAATAACTAATAAAAAAGATAACGAATAAAGTCAAATTAGTCGATACTCGCGAATCCGCGATTACAACAGTCCTTCCACCGTGCATTTACCTGGTGCGTGCGTTCGCGCGAGTAAACAGTTAATAGTCAGGTCTGTTAAAATTTATATTTGCGACTGGCAAATTTTTTCCGTTTCTAATACCGAGTACCGGCGAGAATAATGAAATTCTGAAGCTGGTTGCCGCAAACTTGTATCGTTGAAGCAAGGATAAAAATGATAAAATTTGTTTTGGAATACGAATGTTGCAGTTATGTGTTGTTTAAAATAAAAAGATTTTTATAATTCGTATACTTGCTTCATAGTTAGACAATAGACCACTTATTATTGTGCCGAATTTATTTAGCTATATATTCTCGTTTGTCTCATTGAGACAGCGGTTATTATCGAAAGCGCCTAATGTTGCCGCATTCAGAAACAAAAATTGCAGGACGCGAATTCACGTCAGCGGCAATCAGGAATAGAAATTAACCCTTTTTGTGCCATGCATTTTACGGAGTACACGCGAAGAATGCCACAGGCCGATTTGATATACGCGCTTATATGAGTAGCTTTATAAGGAATAAAATTCCGATTTCCTGGAGGAAACTTTTACTATTTATTCTTCTGAAACTTAAAGAATATGGAATATAATGTTGTGCAGCAAAATTTTTAGTTAGAAAATATGTTTAATTATAAAACTGTTACGTACTTGTGCTCTGCCATTATTGACCGAGGTATTATTTCAAAATAATATATGAACTGACTAAAACCAAATATTGGAATAGAAGAATTCTATTGGCATTGGAGATAAGGTTCTGAACGTAAACAAGCGAGGCCCTTCAAACGAGGCTGAGAAAAACTCCCTCGGCACGTAAGCCCGCCACAACGCATCGGCCCGTGGCAGTTTTCGCATAAGAACTGACACTAAAAGGGTTAAAATGACGCGAATTGACATCAGCGACGACCGGGAATAGAACTTGAAAAGACGTAAATTCACGTCAGCGGTCGCGAATATGTTAATGTCTAACAAAGACGCAAATACGAGAACGATACGATGTGTTGTGGTTTCAACCACTCGAAGTTTCCACGACTCCGGCATGTAAATTATTTCCAATTAATCTGGCTGTTCTAAGAAATCGAGCGCCCAAAGCGAAACGACAGTTTCCAGGAATCGGGTCGTGTTAACGCCGCATCGTAACACAACAAGGGAAGGTCGACGATGTACGGACGAACGCTCAGTCGTATATACGCGTTGGAAGGATTCGTTCCACGAAAGACAATTTAACCCTTTGCACTCCGTACGATTCTTCATCACTCATGAAAAGAAGTTTTATTTTGAACGGGAAAAATGATTACTGCTCGTGAAAGTACTTGTTTTTATTCATTTCATAGATATCCTTTTTTCTCTCGTAAACGAAACATGAATTTTTTATTTTGTAAATCATCATGGTGTGACATGTTTGGAAATTGAGCGTAAGCGTGTTGAAAACAGAATGTCTCCGTAGCGGACCAAAGGAGTGCTAAGGGTTAATACGTGTAATAACGAAATCGTAAAATATTCGAAATAATTTGTATCTCGCGCGCGTACGGTTTTGTAGTGTTGTAATTATTCGGTCACACGTTGTCGTGTCGTCGCGTGTCTTTCTATGGTGTCGTATTACTTGTTTCGTTACGTAATTTTCGGTACTGTGTAAATCACGTCGCTGGTCAAAGAACGAACTCGATGCAGCGAATCAGCAACACGCATTACCGAGCAGCGGATGAATATTTGAGCGCGTTGGTGAGTTTAATTGAATTTATCGATGATTTTCTTTCTTAACACTTTGACGGCCGCCATATTTTGCATCGCCTTTGGATTAGCGGCGGCAATACTTACACGATCGTTCCTAGCATAATTATTTATAAGAAAAGCGTTAAGATCACTGTTACGCTATTTTTAACACATTGTACGCCGGTGGCATCTGAGACATTTAAAGTCTGAGCGCCGGCACCGTATCGACCGCTTAAAGCCTCGACGCCGGCATGATTCGCTTGTTGACGACCAATGAATAGGTGAAGAAAATATTTAAAAATTTTATACATTATCGTAAAACACTAAATTTAGTTTGCATACTCGTTATATGCGATTTAACGATAACGAAAAATTAATAATAAAAAAAATTAATTTACAATTAAAAATTGTCGGCGTACAAACGATAGACTTTGAAACCCGCGTTTTCGCGGGGCCGGCGCTCGAGCGATAGACTTTGAATCCCGCGTTTTCGCGGGGCCGGCGTACAATGTGTTAATATTTCTTTATGTTGGGTTTTGTCTATTAATTTGTAACCAGTGTTTTGTGTGAATAAAAACGTTTAATGAATTAATGTGAACAAGTATATAACAAAATGGTAGATTGGTATTATATAAAAGCCGCCATGTGCTCTCTTCTTCTAGTTTCTTTTTTTTTTTTGTGTCGACTAGACGAAATATCTATTCCATAGCGCCATCTATTCTACAGCGCGCGTGTGCCACGTACATGGCGCACACTTCACACTTTAAAAATAGCATCGGTATGCATTAATATACAAACATCGAAATGACGGCAAGAAACCATTTCCAGAAAATAGCTGTACGAAGTCACACGCACGTGACAGCGGCCGTCAATGTGTTAACACTGAACCTACCGAGATTAACCCTTTGAACTCGTCAAGTTTTTTAAGTTTCAAAGGACTATTGTGGAAACATAAAGTGTTCTTATGGAAAGAAAAAAGGAAAATTATAAATGCTTACGATTTTTTATTTGTCTGGTTAATTTACTTTTATTTTAAAATAAAAGATGCGTTTACATCGTGCCTGGCGTATGAAAATGAAAGGAAAATATTTCAAATAAAGGAAGACACTAGAGAACTTACTAGAACTGTCAAATCGTGTAAAAGCCTGCTTAGTTTTTTGAAATATATAAATCTTCTGCACCTAATTTAAGCTTTGATCTAATATGGTATTACCTAGTTTAATGGTCACTTTCGTCTTGCACTGGGACTGTATCCCAGTCATCCATCTGCTTTACACATGTCTGAAGTGGAATTTACTTCATTGGTTTTGTATTAAATCAACGTTTTCCTGACGGTCAAATTACGTGGTTGCTAATAACCCATTCGGGTTGATGCAACTTTAAATTTAAATTAAAAAAAAAAAGGTGCGTTTGAATCGATGAAAATATAGAATTTAATTAACACATCTTGCGCGGGCACTTTGCCGCCAAAGTCAAACGAATTCATAGGAATTCATTCTTGCAACCCACCTTTTGTATCTTTGCAACGCATGTCAATCTGATCTTATCGTAAAAACATCACGAAAACCCATCGATAACAATAATCCATCAATAATCCGTGAAAAACGACTTCAGTCGCTTCCCGCTCAAGATGCGAAATCCGCGGAAAACGACTTTGGTCGCTTCCCGCGCAAGATGTGTTAAAAAGATAATCTCTGAAGAAAATTATGCGTGTCGCCGTAGCGGCGCCAGTCGAGTGCAAAGGGTTAAAGTAGACCTATTTGTACGCGAAGAAATAAAAATGATAGGTATTCTAAAGAAATACATAACCTGAGGAGAACAAATCTTAACCTATATTTTTCACAGAGAATTGGGAAAAATTGCCCGAATTAAATCGTTGTGAATTTATATAATTTCCATGAGAAATTTTAAGCCGGTTTCGTAGTTTTAGTGTTAATTTAACGCGAGCTGAGACTTAATGCTCCTACGAGGCTCTTTAAGGAGGTTATGGCGTGGGTCATAGAAATTTTTATTAGAATAAAGGGTTGAAGTGCGCTTTAACGGACGCAAATTGTGGACTTTTTTTTTGTCAATTAACAGTAGAGTTACTTAATTTTACGAATCTAGCTGTTAAAAAATTATGGATACGTAGAGTTATCGTTTTTAGCATATTTGACGGGTAACTCTGACGCCATTTTGGTGAAATTATGGTCATCGAACGAAGAAACAACTGAAAACGTCATCGGTTGGATTTAAAACAATTCTGAACCCAATTCGAATTTACATAAATTAGTTATCCTAAAAATACTAAAGCTAGGCGGACTGAATAGAAGCCAACATGGCGTCAAAGCAACTTATCGGATACGCTAAAAACGCTCAACTTTAAATACGCATTACTTTTGAACCGCTAATTTCCTAAAGTTACAACTTGCATTTTTTAATTCTACGCATAGAAAACTATTAACCAACAAAAAAAAAAAAATAGTGCACAAAACAAACGTACTTCAGTTGAAAAAGATGTTCGTTACTCGATTTCAATATCTTTTAACCCTTAGCACTCCTTTGGCTCCGCTACGGAGACATTCTGTTTCCAACACGATTACGCTCAATTTCCAAAGATATCACACCGTGATGAATTACAAAATTAAAAATTTATCTTTCGTTTACGAGAGAAAAAAGGATATTTGTAAAATAAATAAAAACAAGTACTTTCACAAGCAATAGTAATTTTTTCCATTCAAAATAAAATTTCTTTTCTTCAGTGATAAAAAATCGTACGGAGTGCAAAGGGTTAAATTATTTTTTCTTCACTCGTTATTAGAAAAGGAAATATATTTATTCGTCGTTCTTCTATTCGGAGTGATTATTATTTCCGATTCTATTTTGAAGAAAATCTTTGTATTCTGCTTTTTGCATTACAAATAACGAGAACAATTTTCGTTATTCGTAAATAACGAATAATTGGATTCATTGTTCAATACAATTTTCACTCAACACTGATCAATGTGTTTTTCATTAATATCTCGTTGACAACGCCGAATTCGATATTCTCGTTCAAAAAAGA
>SMSQ01020906.1:0-15621 GCA_019453375.1 Ctenoplectra terminalis
CAAATTCAACTCATATTATGGAGAACCAAACAGCCAATGCTATCTCTTCAGCAGTACTTAATATTTATGCTAAAGAAACGCAGGGTTTCGCATTTCCCGATAAGGAGCAAGCAATTGTATCAGATGCTGAAGAAGAGATTTCTATTGAGAACTACATACTTAGAAGCATTAAGTAAAATAGTCAATCTAGCAAATATCCGCTTCATTTCAAGAATTTCCAACAATAGAATATGTACATTTCTGTCATCTAAATCACTCGTAGAGGAACGGATTGAAAAACACCCAACGATCAAATCCAATAATAATGAGCTACAAAGTCGACCTTTAATTAACCCTCTATGAGACCGTGTGACTTAAAAGTTACAAACTGATGTATCTATATTTTAAAAAATTAATTTTCTTTAGTTATCACTGCACTATTAAATTTGATTACTGTATTACTGTAGCGACACCACGATCCATCTACAGTAATTATTAGTTAAAACATTTTCAAATCAAAGTGAAAAACTGTAATCAATCGTAATTTTTTCTCCAATAAGCAGACAAAATTCGGGCTATACAGGGTTAACAAAATGAAATGAATAATTCTATCTGACTCTTTAATACCCTACAGTGTTCTATCAGACGCTTCTCATAAATTGGGATTAAAATAATTCTTCTCTATTTCGTTTCTGAGAACTGATCTAAGTAAATTGAGTTTGTCTCGCGTTATGAGCTTTCGCAGACAAGTCTTTATACAGCCTGATAACTGTGACAAGCTGCCAGAAGCCCTTTAGGTCCAATTTGATAATTCAAATTATTGGAATTTCATCTCTTCTGATAGCCTCACACGGAAGCGGTATAGGAGGAAGACAAACAGAAGGCCCATGCGGCTAAACATTGTGTCCTAATAACCCAACAAAGCGATAATATGTCTTCATCAAGCGTTGATACTAATAACATGGAACTGATCAATAAACCTACTGAACTAACTAATAGCCAAACCATAATAACATCGTCCTTTACACCGCCATTAACATCCACATCCACTAAAATAACAAATAAGAGACCATTATCCTCCACCTGTAGTGCATCCGATATTCCTGAGAATTCATCCACAAATTCTGTGGATTACACGAAGAATAATGGAAAAAATTTTTAAACCGATCACATTCCTCTGAAACTTTCTGAAAAAAGAAACCTAGAAGTAAGTCTCCATCGAAGAGTCCGAAACCAGATATTTACAAGCTGCTTAGTCCAGTTAAAACATTAATTTTAAACAAACTTGTAAGAGTTAGAATGGTTTCAAATTGAATTTTGATAATCGAAATTAAAAAATCGAAAAGAAGGCCGATCTAGTTTTTCGAAGAATTTGCTGTTACCGTGACTAGCGAGTTGTAGCGGATATATTCATATATCACGAGCTCGTCGGAAAGCGGTATATTTAAAAAGATTAAAAGTTGTTAATTATTTTAAAAGCAAAGACTCTGTTATTTAAAACTAAAAGTTTAAGCTGTGTTAATAATCAATTTGTTGGTAAAATTGAGTTACCCAATATTATTTTCATATTTCCGTACAAACCAGAGGAATTCCAACTTAATTTTATACAATTATGCAGCTTCTTAGAAAGATCTCGTGGTTCTCCCAACGTACCGGAAATAGCTAAGGAATACACTAAAGATATAAACAATCCTATTGACGCGTTACACCAAATTTACCCTAACATTAATCAAAGTTTGATTAAAAACAGAATAATCAGAATTATAAAAAAACTCCAACAAATAAATAATACTTGCAACACTGAAACTGAATCCGATACCACATTAGAAACAGGCGAAGACGTAAAATAAATAGCATCAGCCACTGAAATATTAACACTAGATATACGGAACCCGTCAATTTGACTCAGTTCAGATTTCGTGCTTAAGTTTAACAATCATGTGTGCGGAAAATATAAACTCAAAATGAAATTTATATAGAAAAATGTGTGAAATAAATCTCTGCTTATAGAAATCTATTAATTTGAAGTAAACTGAACTAATGATATTACTAAAAATTTGTATTTCAATGTACCCATTAAAATGATCCAATCGATGCCCGTAAACCTAGTGTTAATGGATTTAATTCACGCCTGGAATCCATTAAACTATTAATTAATGAGAGTAATTCTTCCATTTTATGTATTCAGGAAACTAATTTCAATAAAGATTTGTTGAGTAGTTTAATCAATTTCAAACACTTCGATAAAAATAGAAAACTCTTACACTAATGAAGGCGTAGCAACCTATGTTAATAACAAATTCTTTAGCGAAGAACTCCCAATCGACACTTGCTTTGATAATCAAAGCTTATATATCCCCAAAAAAATCTACATTACTAATATATATATATATATACCTCATTCTCAAATACTCAGCAGCGACGAACTCTTGCAGTTCTTTAACCAAATCCC
This sequence comes from Ctenoplectra terminalis, assembly GCA_019453375.1. Lineage (NCBI taxonomy): Eukaryota > Metazoa > Arthropoda > Insecta > Hymenoptera > Apidae > Ctenoplectra > Ctenoplectra terminalis. The sequence continues at coordinate 2,432 of SMSQ01020906.1, forward strand.
AAATGATTCATTTTTTGCGGAGACTTCAATAGTCATAACCCTGTTGCGACCCTCCTACACTCCACCACCAGACGGATTCCACAACACCGACTTTCCCGCAAGTCCTCGAGAACCGTACGATTAGTACTTATACCGATCCCTCTCCTAACTTCAGTATCCCTGCATCTAAGGCACGGGCCTGCTAGAATGCCTTACGAGTCCACTAACAGCCCCAGGCCCCGGACGAAAAACTCCCTTTCTATCCTTTTCTCTCCATTCTTGAGCCACAATCCGTTATGAAGATCCAATTCTCCACTAAACTACAGAGGAAAATGTATTGAAAAAATCCTATTACCTCAACAAACTTAATCTTACTCTACACAAAAGAACCTACTTACTATAACTTAGCAACCACAACACCCCTTCTACTCAGCAATTGACCACCTTAGTTTCTTCTGCAGCTCCGAATATTTCATATTTGATGGATTGGCAAGTACTCGATAATGGCTGGGACAGAGTGACGACACTATACTTCCCATGCAAAATTAACATGCAAAACTATTAAAGGAAGGCACCCATGTTTTACATGTGTCTGTGTAAACTCCACATCCTAAAAGAAAAACTGAAAATAACGGACTTTTCCTTACTGGCCTTTACTTTATGGTATGTCCGTCAATTAGAGTTTGGGGATGCCTGCGAACATCCCAGGTATGAATGTGCGCGCTATTACTTGCTTTTTTTCGCAGTTCTAACCGTGCGCCCGTCTTGTACAGATCATCTTGAAACTATCTAAATATATATATATATTTTTTTTTTTTCTTTCACCGTATCTTGAATATAATTATTTAAATACTCCTTCGCATAATCTCCTCAACAAAAACCCTAATTCTACACCTAGTCCTGTTCCTCACGATACTATTACACCAGGTGGACTATACTTCAACAAAGCAAACTGTGGGCCTACTCTATGATGTAATTAACAATAAAATTTCAAATTTTATCTTATTAGACAACGAAATCGATATCAATACACATTTGGACATCTTAGACAAGGGATGAGCAACCCGCGGCCCTTCAAAGATATTTTATTTTATGAGTTTTAAAAATTCCTACAGTATCCCGCAGCCTCATTGTACACTAGGCGTGTTAACTTAATTTTTGGAAATGATGCCGACATCATAGATAATCTTTTTCCACATATATCTTTCATCGTTGTTTTAATAGTATTTCTACTAATGAGTGTTTTATTTCTGTAATTTTTTATACTAGGTTTATTTTATTAATAAAGAGATAATTTGAGTTCATTATTCACTGTTTGTATTATCATAAGTTTCTTACATGCGGCCCGCACAACATTTTTAAATTTGTAGCTAGCCCGTTGTACAAAAAGATTGCTCATTCCTCTCTTGGACCAAATTATACATGAATCAATCAATATAGTTTGCCCCAAATCATTGAGTAAAGCTTTTCACAGAAAGGTCCCTTGGTGGAACGATGAATGCAGTGTAGTCACGAAAGATTTCCATCATTTCTATCATGTACTAAATATTTAAAAAAAACATGTTACTACCGAAAATAAAGTAAAATTTAAAAATCCTCGAGCAATTTTCCGCAGAACGATGAAATTAAGCAGAATAAATTCCTGGATTTAATTTATCTCTGCTATAAATTTCAATACTGACCCAAAACAGGCCTGGTCCAAAATTTAAAATTACTAGATGCAAGAGACGTTCAGAAATAACTTCCATATTAAACCCTGATCTGACTTTGGCAACCGATCTATTAGACATAGTCAATTGTTTAGTCTCCAAATTTGTAAACAATTCCAGCGATTAACTCAATCATGAATTAAAAAAATTAAAAAGCAACGGCAAAGAACTACTATTATTGGAAATCCTCTCACCGATAGATAACCTTATCGAAGAAACCATTTAAGCTACCAGAACTTTTCACAACTTTTAATTCCGTTAAAAACTCTAGCCCTGGACCAGATGGAGTATCAAATTTAATACTGGAAAACCTTTCCTCATTAGGCATCTCAGCCCTTCTGGACTTGTTCAACCGAACATGGACCCGTATAATTTTCGCTACATCATGGAGAACCGCCATAGTCGTACCTATCTTAAAACCAAATAAAAGTAGACTAGATTGTACATCTTACAGACCAATTGCTTTAATCAGTAATATTTATGATGCTTATGGCGGACTTTGACGCCATTTTTCTAGCCGATATAAAATTTTCCGAGTAAATAACACTTATTTCAGTTATTAGTAGGTAGAGTACTATAACTTCTAATTGTTATGTTTTAAAACTGATTACTCATTTTCTCTTGAAATTTCCCTTGTTAACGACGATGTCATAACACATATGAAATGTGAAAAATGGTAGTTTAATAAGGAAAATTTTTATATTAAAGACCAGTCCCGATCCGGTGATAATAGGAATTTCGTAACCCAGAGACTGAAATTATTAGTAGATCTAAACGACCAAAAAATGGAGAAAGTCATTAATAACAACAGAAGATATTTTAATTTTTGAGGTTATTACAATTAAAAAAACTTTAGACTACATTTTGCTTACAAAAGCATCGAATTTTTTTCTACACATAATACGTACAATTGTAATCTGTAGTACCATAGAAACTCGGGTATATTAACAAACACAGTACTGAATAGTATAATTAAGATATGAATATTTCATATATTATATTGTATTATACATGTCATAATTATTAAAATTTATTAGATATGAACGATTGGAATTACATATTTCTTGTTTCTGTGATCAGAAATGTAAAAAATATTAGCGATAAAAAGGAAATTATTTTTTAATCGGTTCTTTTCGTATATTGCTCGTCATTTTATTAGGTTGTCCCAAAAGTTTATTTCGTTTTATTAATAAGTAATAGCTACATAATATTTGATGTTTTGCAATGTATTATTATTTTATATAGGATTCATTTTGCACTATTTTTTTCCTCCATCTCTCGTTTAACAAATAAGGCTGAACGTTTATTTAAACATTGCTAAACGAAACAACTGCGTGAAGATAACGAAAGAAACTTTCGGGACAACCGAATATTACGCTATGAAAGGATTAAATATCGATTAAGAAGGGACAAAATATGTGTGAAATATATCATAGTTGTTTCCTCGCAACGGTTACTGCAAGCTTTCAATATAAAGAAATTTTATATAATTTTCTTAAAGAATATTTCAACCCTTTTATTGTATTAAAAAAGAGTTAAAAACAGAAAAAGTTAAATTTCATCTAAGGAAAAAAAATAAATAAATTACAAATTGTCGATCCATAAACGTTTTCAACAGAAGCTTCTCGACTTTGAAGGAAGCAAGACCGTCTGTACCCATGTTTCAACGGTCGTCGCGTCCCCTTTTTCATGCGCTCCGTTGCGCATCGTACGGAATTGCACAAACGACGCGCAACGCTGCACGCTGGATGCGCGCCTTAACGCAATGAGAACGCGAATCGATTCGCGAAACCATCTCGTCTCGAGCAATATTTTCCCGGCGGTTGATCCGTTTCGCACGAACTCGTTAACCTTGTAGTACACTTGGAGTCTTCGTGATTTTATGGTATGATAAATTTTCTAATAAAATATGAATATACCTGTGTAATCGTGTCATGAGTTCTGTCCCACAAAATAAAATGATTCTGTTATATAAAATTCTGCAACACAGTAGTTCGTTATCGATTTGTTAGTTGAATGGGGCTTCAGAAACAAAGTATATTTCATTTCATTCGTCGGTTCAATAATTACTGTAAGATAGAGTATCAAAGATTTTCAATCTTCTGAGAGTTCCGGAGGAACGTTTTAGAGGAAAAAGCTTGCTGTTTTAAAGTACATTAGTGTTTTTCTATATATAGATTTTTATTACTCTATATTTTTACTTCTAAAAATATTTCCATTTTATATAGATAAAATTTATAATGGTTTGTATTAACACTAGATTTACGGATGTTGATTATATACCTATTTTTACTGAAGCGAGCCAATTTGACTCATACAAGAAAAGTTTTTTGCAAAGAAAATAGTTTAAAATCAATTTAAATGAAAGATTTATTATTAAAATATTCATTGAAAACATTTTTTACATATAAACTCTCTTTTTGAAATATATTTTCCGCAAACATTTCTATTACATTTAGCACAAAGGTTTTTAGCTTGAACTTGACAATAAATATCAATTGTAATACATTTTACAAATAAATTACAAAATTACCTTTGTGGATCAAATTTTTGTTGTAAAAAATGAATTTTAAAAAATTATATTATTTCACTACAAATGTACTGTTCACACGCGATGTATAAATAGAAATGATGACAGAAATGGGTAGATAATGTAGCGGAGTAGCGAAAACAAGTAAGGATGGCTCTTACACACACACAAATATTGTATGCGAGGAATGAAAAATTAGAAGTGGAACAAATCACGTGCGACTTGATTGTTGCACAGGCCTGATGTAAGCTATAAAGGGCATAACCGGTTAAGGGGGTCAAAAGTGCCCCTAAACCGAATTCGACTTGCGATGGATCATTCGATAGCTTATCAAGAAAAATTAATTTGTGCCCAGTTTCAACTTTGTATCTTCACCGGGGGTGAGGCGGGGGGCGGGGAGTAAAGGGTAAAATTAAAAAAACACAAGCGCGGCGTGGAATCCAACGCTCCCGCTGACGCCCAGCCGTCTTACTCGCTCTGTGATTGGTCAGTGTTTTTCGTTAATAACTCGTTAACAAAGCCGAATTTGACATTTTCGCAAAGGAAAAAGTTGTTTAGAATCACCCCAGGAACAAACCCTTAAAGGGACTTACAGCCTTCCTGAGACACCCTGTATGTAGTAATCAAATTTTTAATTAATCAAATTGGCTCAGTCCGTAAATCTAGTGTTAAGGATATAGCTTATGAATAGGACTTGGAAAATTTTACCACTCAAATGTGATACATTTGGCATTTATTCACACGTTGATCCTAGTGTAAGTTAATTTTAGGGTTTCTTTTCAAATTTATTTGATCGTAAAACAAATTTTTGCGAAGCCATACTATTGCTTAACAATGCTGATACACGGGTCAAGAAAGGTAAAAGTCAGGCCCAGCGGCTAACATGTTAAAGATTAAAATCTTGTTTTTAAACGAAAAGAGATTTACTTAGTTTTACCAGTAACTCGACGATTTGGCTATTCGTTTTTAGAAAACAAACGATAGACACCAAATATTTGTGAATATTAAGCCCTCTTTCTTTTTTAAAGTTGTGTGCCACGTCCCTGGTATCAATATACTTTTAATTATTTTTTGAAATGAAACTAGCTTTTTTCATTTCTCGCGATTCCACGTTGAACATTTACCGAAGTAAATTTTTCATTTATTTCAGTATGCATTTGGCGACCAGTGCAGTCGCTTTTTTTGTAACACTACACGTTCCTGTCTTGTATTTTTCTTAATTTTCTCCGTAGTACTTCCTGGTTTTTGTTTCGTACTTTCAAGGATTTTCTCTTCGTCCTCGCACGACCTAGGAAGCGCACATGCGGCAATCAGACTCGCGCGAGGACGAACAACTTTTCCCTCTATTTCTTATTTTCTTTTTCCTGTGTGTTTTTTCTTTCTTCGCATACGAGCTATCTCTATCTTATTCGTTTTCTATTGCCTTTAGAGCTTGTGCTTTCACCCACCCGAATAGTTCGCACACATTTACGAAGTACGTTGTTATGTTGTCAGTTCACCATTAGCTATCGTCATCGCTACTTGCGTTTTTGTTAACCACTTGCGCTGGAAGGACGTGCCACGCACATCGAGATGTTTGTACAGGGTGTCCCAAAAGGTCTGTAGGTCCCTTTATGGGATAATTCCTGAGATGATTTCAAATAACTTTTTCCTTTGCGAAAATGTCAAATTCGGCTTTGTTAACGAGTTAACTAAAACATTGATCAATCACAAAACGAGTAAAGCGGCTGGCCGCCAGCGAGAGCGTTGACTCCGCACCGTGCTTGTGCCTTAACGAACAACTCAGAATGTATCGAAGCATCCTGTTGGCGAGTGTTGAACAAAGTTCTATCAAATAAACTAATTAATTGTTATTCGCGTAGAGCAAATAAGCTGAGTTTCAACACTCGCCAATAGTTGCTTCGATACATTCTGATTTGCTCGTTGAGGCACAAGCACGGTGCAACGCCAACGCTTCCCTGGCCGCCAGCCGTCTTACTTGTTCTGTGATTGGTGAGTGTTTTTAGTTAATAATTAGTTAACAAAGCTAAATTTGACACTTCGGCAAAGGAAAAAGTTTCTTGAAGTCATCTCAGGAATAATTTCTTAAAGCGACTTGCAAATCTTTTGCGACACCCTGTATCTATATCTTCCAAGTTACGTGGTACTATAGAGGGTTAAGTTTCGCTCGACATGATTTTGAAGCATGGATTTTTTGCGAAAATATTTTTAGGAAAGGGAGTCGATACGTGTCGAGGGTAGCGTAGTTATTTATAAATTCGAAAATAAGATATCCGTAATAACTGAACTCGTTTCCGATCCGACTCGTATTTGTTATACTTCACCCGAAATCCATACCACGAGTTTGACTCTTTACTTAAATTTATTTATTTAGAATCGCATGGACCGTTTTAGATTCGTTTTAGATTTTTTCCAATCTACAGTACTATACTATGCTTAAATAACATAACTGAAGCATATTATACCTTTTTCATGTTCGACCCGTAATCAGTATTATTAGTTTCACTCGATGTTATTAGGCAAGGGGTTAATTCGAGACAAGCTAAAACTGAAACAAGACGAGCTTAGATATGAGCGAGGAAAGTAGTCGCATCGAGGCAAGTCTTAATGAGAGCCTGCCTTTAAACCGAACCGCGAACGACCATGTTGAGAAAGTATCGTCGAGCCTCTTGAATTGTTGCGCCATATGCACCTGCATCGCTTCGCAACAAGGATGCACGTGTAGTGCCGCGACACACGTATACACGTGCAGATCGAGCAGATAGCTGCAATTCGAGGGGACGATTACGATCTTTCGCACGTACCAGCCCGTTTCATGTCTCTTATTTGACGTGGGCTCGCGACTATGTATAGCCCAGTTCTTTTTGTGCTTCCCTTCGAAGGTCCTCTAACGACTCCACACACCACGTTGCTCCTGATATCTTTTGCGCTGCTACTCGGTTCGATGATCGGCAGTGCGTTCCAAGACTTTTTTTGATTGCCGAAAAAGTGCTAGGGGAACTGTTGATTGGAAGAGTTTCTTGCTCACTTGCGAGAAGGTTTTATCGAACGGGAAGGAAATTGTAAGTCGGATAATGAGTTAAAGAATTAGTGAAAGATAAAGGGTAAGGTAGATGCTGATATTTAAAAGCTTGGTTTTTTCAGTCTTCGTAGATTAACACGTTCGTGGACGTGAATGATATACAGTGGGTGATCAAATTATTAAGATCAGACGAAGGAGTTATATGTATATTTCATATTTTTGGTAATATTATGTCTTGAATAATAAGAACATGTAGGTACCCTTTTTTGCTCTTGACACATAGGCAGACAGTTTGACTATACATTGATTTGTTAGCGATGCTATTTTACTTGGTTAATGTACGGTAAGAGGTATATTTGTAATAGGCTAATATTTTATGCTGCCATTGTTCGTTTGCAATAGTGCGACTTGATACCAGTGATTTATGAGACTATCTTTGTTCACTTGTGTTTTCCTGGATTGTTACTTGTTTTAACATTATTAAGCAGTAGTGTGTGCACTTATTATATTTTTGATACACATTTACTAGCTTTAAATTTAATTCAACGAATCATGATATATATCTTAACAATTTTTTAAATAATTTTCAGCAGATTTAAAATCATTGTTATACATTATTAAAAACCTAAGAATAATTTTTGTACTAAAAAAAGGTGTTATTTCAAGTGTACTTTTAATTCCATTCTTGCTCAAAGTTTGAATAAGTAGTTATTTCGAAGTGGTCATAATAATTTGATCACCCACTGTAACATTCATTGTAATTGTGATGCAAAATGACACGAATACTATAACATTCAAATTTATAAGCTACGTTATCGTGCATTCGATTCTATATAGCGTTAATTTTTGGAAATTATTATGAACTTTACTGTCCTGGCTAACTGGTTCATTGAGTATTTTCATTTTGTAGCTCATTAAAATTCTTACTGTTCGCGAACGTGTTAAATAATTCAGTAAAATTGAGATTTTTATTTTTATGCTAATCGAATGTTATTTGTTGGTCCCTTCATCTTTTGATATGTTTACTATTTTTATTTTTAGCAAATTGTATCTAAATTATTGAAACTTAAGACAAGCGATATTGCTCAAAGTAGTTAAAAATAATAGAGAAGCAGAAAATATTTAAGAATAACGAATTATCCTTCAAAATAATTATTAAAACATAACATTGCTAACACATATTATTAACAAAATTTTTCAGAAATAAGACAATACGTTTTAATTAAATTTAACTAGAATGAGTTAACGATTAAAATCATTAGGATTAAAAAACTTCTTTGAAACTTGAACTCTACGAACCCTATACGAATATGATGAAACATGATTTTTCATATCGTTACAAACAGATTATTATGAAATAGATGAACGCTAGAGTTTAACTTGAAACGTGAAGTTATGGTCTGCTTTTTTTACTACTTCATGTTGCTGCAAGGCGCATTAAGAATGTTGACCGGAAAATACGTGTTGAGACACATCTTTGGTAACATGTTACGCCAGTAGAAGCACGTGCAATGTTTTAGCAAACGAGTAAGCAAAATGTGTAGGCGTGTAATCAAAGCATTCTCAAGAGGATGTAGATACGAGTGATAGATGCGGTTTACGCTTGATGATGTGCTTGATTGTATCATAGTCGGCTTTCTCACTCCATATAAATACACGAACTTGTGTCGAATCATTTCATTCTTTTTTTTTATTTTTTTTTATATGTGTTTTATGCTACGTCAATTTTTTTATACAAATTATTAACAATACAGTTATAATTAAATTCTCAGAGTTTCAAAAAAATTTTACACGAAACAAAAGACATTGTTTGATAATTCTTTGAACAGTTGAATAATTTTGTGCTTCAATTTTTTCACATTTTTTATTAGTCAGCTTTTTCAAGCGAGTTTTTTTTAAAATATGGTTATTATAAAGTATAAGCGTATATATGCCATATTAGTATTGTGGAGATATGAAAAGCTCGAACGGGTTGTTTGATAATTAATAATTGCAATTCATGTGAAACTTTTGTAATTTTTTTTCTTTTAAAAATGTCTTTTAATATTTTAGAATTATATGTTAACAATTTTTTGGATTTTGTTTTTAAAATTATTGCAATTGTTGCTATTATTATTTGCTTTTAGTTGTAATAAATAAGTGTATCCTTTGAAATTCATTTTATTTGATAAAAATTATTTTGCATGATACGTATATCACTTTTAACTTAATACAGTAAATATAAAATTAACTAAGTAAATAATTGTTTCAAATTGCAAGCAGTCTAATTTCATCAACGCTAACTGAGGATCTACAAAATATTAATATAATATTAAGTCTACTACTTTTTTCTATTATTTTATAAATTCTATTTATTTTATAATATCTATTATTTTCATAAATTTACTTTTGTGATATTGTATTTTCTACCTTCTTAAGTGATTTTGTTAATAAGTATAACAAATAGTGCTATTTTTTTTCACGTGTGTGTAAATCCAATTAATACACAATTTGATGCAGATAAATTGCTAGAGTTACTGTCTTTGTTATAATATTTCTTTGTGAAGTATATGTAGACTTGTGATTGACTGTATGTATACACATATTAAGTGAATATTTATGAAACAGTTATTAGAATTGAATTAATGGAATAATTTGTTTGTACATCTGTATATCTTTTGCTACATCCGTTCCTGCCGAAAAAATGGTCACGTAGTACGGCTGTATAACGCGATAATACACCTATTTCTTTCAGCCATTTGCGATAATATATTGAAAAAAGTTATTATCAAAAATTGATCTGTGTCGAGTGAACAATATGAAACAATAAGAAACATTTCGAAAATACTTTTTTTTTTAGCGAAGCCATGGTCATTTTGGGTCTTTTAAATAAAATCATATCATTTTTTTGCCATCATATTGTAGTGAACATTCAGGCAAATTTAACCAATATAAAAGGTGACACTGTTATTTACACAATACTAAATTTAGCGTAGTAGAAATGTTTTCGATCCATTTATTTTTATCGAAACCCTGATAAACAATGCGTAAGTTTAATTAAAACATATAGTTCTGTAAATCCAGCCAATCTGATAGCAACATCATATACTTTCTGTAAACGAGCAGAATGGTGTATTGTGAAAGATGGATGCAGTTTGATCATTCGTTAAAATAAAATGTGGTTTTTTATGTTTAGTCTTTATAGACTGTTATTTTGTTATTTCGTGCATTAAATTTGATCTAACTGATTAGACCGAAACGTCATAAAATGAAAATCGCACGAACAAAATGTTCAATGTTTATATTTATATTGTTCAAAAATGTTTTATATCGGTTAAATTCGTCTGAATATCTCTTACAATATGATGACAAAAAAATTATATATGGTTCTATTTAACGCTCTATGGGACCGTGTGACTTAGAAGTTACAAACTGATGTATCTATATTTAAAAAAATTAATTTTGTTTAGTCATCACTGCACTATTAAATTTGATTACTGTATTACTGTAGCGACACCACGATCCATTTACAGTAATTATTAGTTACAACATTTTCAAATCAAAGTGAAAAACTGTAATCGATCGTAATTTTTTCTCCAATAAGCAGACAAAATTCGGACTATAGAGGGTTAAAAATCACAAGTTGATCTCTATGTCTCACTATGGAAACAAAATTTATGGAATATTTATTATCTTTCTATGTTATCCACTCAATACACATACACACTATTTGGAAACCAAATATTAATATTAATAACTTCTTTTCATTACATTGTCGTAAACGGTGAGTGAACACTTTTTTTATCATATGAGTGTACGTTAAATAATGTTTGTTTTCCATCGCATGTCTGTTATTTCAAAATGTGAATGCAATGCATTAAACAACTACGGTCACTCGTAATATCTAGTGGTCGCTTCGTGGCGAGCGACTGTAAGTGTTCGCAGTAGCGAAAGGGTTAATTAGACGCTGTTAGAGGCATAACTAAATCAGATATGGAAGGCAAATATTATGAATTATGCAAGAATTTCGTGCCTACCGTTTTTTAAGTACACACGTAAGTTGATTCATAGGGCGCAAAAAAATTTATAGTTTTCTTAATGTAATTTGAATATTGGTGAAGTGTCACGCGGAATCTAAATTATTGTCCAGAACGGTACTGAAATAGCACATGAATAATTAAATTGTTACTACGAAAGATCTTCTTTGACATTATATTTAATGTTTAACATTATAAACTCTCGTCCATAAATCACAGGACACTTGTTAGTTTCGAAGAATACGTTTATTGAAATAGGTTTTCAGTAAGTTCTTAAAAAGTCAGTATAATTTATGATTCTCTATGACACGAACAATAAGTAAGTGATCGATTCATTTTAAACTGTAACATAATTTTTCTTTATTCTAAATTTGTTAAGTGTCCGATGACTTATAAACCAGAGCGTACAAAAATTTATACAGTGCAAAGGATTTTATGACTGTAGTATTCTTCTCGCGTCTGATTTCTTTGAAACTTAATTTTAGGTTAATAATTAATGATTTGATATAATTTAATGTGAATAATTAAGAATAAAGATTCGTGGTTTTCAATTTTTAGAAATTTATAGTTATATCACTAACTTTAAATAAGTGCTTATGAATGGGAATTTATAGTTAGTACTATTAACTTTATAGTTATATCACTAATAGTATAAATATTGCTAGTTCCTTTTTGAAGAGAAACAAGCAGAGCGTGTAGAAAATATCAAAATTTTATGTAATAGCTAAACCTGTGAAATTAGCGAAAACTAAATATTTTGATTGTGAAAAAAATAGAACACTATAAATATACACAATTAAATATCAAAATTTTATGTAATAGCTAAACTTGTGAAATTAGCGAAAACTAAATATTTTGATTGTGAAAAAAATTGAACACTATAAATATACATAATTAAAACAGTATTAACAAGAAACATATAATGGAAGAATTATAGTATGTTTGATACTTATTGTATAGGTAATATTTTGTAATATTAGCGAATCAGTGGAGAATATTTATATATTAAAAATGTATAATAATATAATAAGTATATAATAATACATATTAAAAATGAACGGTGTAATGTTACTAAAAACGAAATTAATATTACCATTGAAGAACACATCTATCTTTATACTTCGCAATAAGTTGTGGCAAATATGTGCTTTTGAGAATATTAGGAACCCATAAGCTTTAATTATGTTTCATCTTATTAGACCTCTTTCATGACATAAAAATCAGCCATAAAATATTCGGTACTCATTCGAAGAGATCCATAAAAGAGCATTAAAGTTTTCTCGCACATACAGATTTATTGAGATAATTGCACAAGAATCGTTAATTCCGTAACTCGTAAATCAAATGGATTAGTACCCGTTGAACGTTTCTACGTTGTGTAATTTGTAGTACTTAAATAACAAACATCGTGTACCAAAAATTAAGTAACTAGCATTTTATGTTTTCATTTGATGGAGAGTGTGTTACAAAAGATACGTACATATCTTGAACAAATTAGACATGAAAAATCAGAATTATATTTTATGTACAACATTCTCTATTATTTTTAACCGCTTCACTTATTTAAAAATTTATGTTTCTTGAGTTTCTTATACAAATGATAAATATAATTTTGTAATACATAGACAATAAATATATAACAATGTTTAATGTACAACAAATGTGTAATGCATACACACATATAAACAAATATGTAATACATAATAATTGTATTTATTTATTAGCGCTACGTATGTGCAAGGCGTTTTAGGTCGATTCGATTAATTATTTATAACAAAAAATTTGCTCAAACAGAGAACGTGTTTCTTAGCGAGAGTAATTAACGTATGGAATGACACGCTTGTTGTATATATGTAATTGTAGTTTTAATTTCTGATGTACGATTTCTAAAAAATTTCAAATCATAACAATAGATTCGATTATCAATGTTACAA
>SMSQ01020907.1:0-27566 GCA_019453375.1 Ctenoplectra terminalis
TACTTCACGCGATGGATCTCTTTGGAAATTCAAATGAATTTGGATCGTTTTAAAAAATACTTTAGAGCCTGACTTGGGATATTCATGTTTGGCATGGAAATATAGTCTGTTTTTAATAGACTATATTTTATCTATCATTATTCCGATAGATCTGATTTCAGTTAGACGAAAGTGACACTGCAAATTAATTCTTACCCGTGTGGTACGACCGGCGCGTCTGAAAATCTGCCGTAGTCAAAGGGTTAACAGAGTGTCAAAGAGGTGAATAGCTATTCCTAATATGTATGAAGTTTGAAGAAATGGTAAGCCAAGGGGTTAACTCTTAGCGGTCGTATTTATTCAACCCTTTGCACTCGCGAGGTTTTTTAAGTTTCGAAGGACTACTGTGAAAACTGAGCGTTCTTTTGGAAAGGGGAACAGGAAATTACCAATGTTTTTTTAAATTACAAATTATAAATGTGTTTTTGTAGTTACTCGGTTAATTTACTTTATTTTAAAACAAAAGAACGGAACGACGTGCATAATTTTCTTCAGAGATTAAGTTTTAAATTAAATTCTGTTAATCCAAATGACGAGCGAGAGTCTCCTTCCGAGTGCAAAAAGTTAATAAAAGCAACAAAAAAAAAGAAAAAAAGAAAAAAAAAAAGAAAAGAATCATTATTCTTTTCGACTCTAAAATGCAACCAAGTAAATTGTGAACTATATTCGAGCAGAAAATTAATTAAGATAAAATACTTGTATCGATTACATTCTTCAGTTGTAAAACACGCGCCTCGTGTGTTTCTTCTTTATTTCTATAAATTACAGTCCGGAAGCATAAAAGCATCGATACCGAACGGCGCATAATTGAGATTGCGACCGATTAATGAATCATTTCTCCGCTACAGTGTTGCTACATATTTCCAGCAGACCAATAAAATAAGGAAGATACCTATCGCCGGTCGTTAATCGACGATTCGCCGTGCAGCAATGCGATTTAAGAAGTTTTATAATTGCTCTCGCCGTGCCGCGGCAAATCGACCAATCGATCGATTATTCTTTACCAGAACGTGTAATTTCTACGCGTTTCTTGAAAAAAAAGAAAGAAAACAAAAAAAATGCTTCATACGTGTCGCATTGTCGATCATGTTCGTGATACCTTGGAATTTATTGCTAGCCCCGATAATCATTCACACGGTTAATTATTTGAAACGATTACGCGGTCGCGCGTAATTACGGTTAATTGCTGGTGATCTCATGCGGAGAGGCATTTAAATTATTTTGTGTTAATTCAGACGAATAACTCATCTCGTTTCCATCGATTAATCATTTTATGTTCGCACATGATCTTTTTAGCGAGGTTGTACGAGTCGATGGTAACCGAATGTCGAATCACATCAAAACAGATATATTTTATGTGTATATAATTACTGTAATTAGACAAAGTATCTTGGATATAGCTGTGTAAAAAATTATCATTAAAATTATTTTTGTGAACAGTGTTTTGTAATATGTGAAGAGTCGTTTATCGATTTAAGGAGAACGAATGATTTTTAGAAAGTTTTGTACGAATATATCCTTGAAATTTAATAATTAAGATATTGACGATAAAAGCTAACAATTGTACCTATTTTTGAATTTTATAGTTTTTAAGTTCGAAGAAGCGATTACTTATTAAATTTTAGATCGTTCATTTAATTGTCATCCGTGATAAATTATTGTAAATTGTTGTCCATGATAGATTAAAATATTTCGCGTAACATATTTAAAGTGAGTGAAATAAATGTAAATTGTTATTCGCAATGCTTATTTTTTGTTTAGATAAACTGGGATTTTAATAGTAAATAATTATACCGTATCGATATGTTTCTAATTGGAACTGAACCAATCTGTGAAAAATATAATGAAATATTAATATTCAAGCTCTTCAACGAATAATTCTTGTTCTAATATCTATTCAATATTTCATATTTGAAACTACTGATATTTATTAATTTATTATTGTATCGCTTCCAATAATGACTAACAACGAATACTTTGGTATCTTCAAGCAAATTAAAAAATTTCTTTATTACATCGATCCTCACCCATCTCTTTGTGTCAACTTGACACATTTTGCTCGCAAAACAGAAAAAAAAATGCACATTGCGATACGACTTTCGGCAGAGAAAGAATAATAAAACAAGTAATTCAAGAACTTAATCCTTTATAATTAGAATTAAACCTAACTATAACCTATATACCATCAACTAATTCCAAAATTACCAACACTTACAAATATAATTTAATTCCCTTATCAATAAACTATTATTATCCACCAAACGATTACCAAACCAACCATATATTCCAATCACCAACTCGTATTTCACCTATCCGACTAACAAACTATAATCAACAATAATATCTTTTTCCTTCGGAAGCAAAGAAAAACACCCAAGGCTAATGAACATATTACAACCAATTAAAGACCCAATAAACACTCGTAAAACCACGCATACAGCCGTACAAAATCGTCGAAACCATCGTCGAGACCATCGTCGAGCATAATTAAATCTCGGTAATCAAGTACATTACACCCTACACATTAGCGACATCGCTTTAACCACTGTTTCTCGAGGACATCGGGCACACAACGCTAGCATACGAATCGAATTAATTAGCCAGTGAACCAGCTGCATCGACCAACAACCGATGAATAAACCTGCTACAAACAAATTACACCGTCTTCGAACAGCGACACTCTCGCCGTGATCCTGTTTGAGAGAAAAAAGAAGAGAAGAGAAGAGAAAGAAATAAAAAGAAAAAGAAAAAAAGAAAAAAAAAAAAAAGAAAAATCACCGGCAAATTGTGCTTTCACAGAATCACAGCTGATATCGTTTCACAGGCCTTCTCCAACGTCTTACATAACACCGGCAGAAGGAAAAAGGGAGTTGTCGAGATCGTCGCAGAGATTCGATAAAAATCGGTCGCAAACGAACGTACGGAAAGGATTCGATGCTCGGCGCATCGATAACGCCGCCGTCTAGATGGTCCGAAAAAGGGAAAAATTAATTAACCGACCGGTAGAAAATGTTTACGATTCAATTAAATCGGACGCTATCCAGCCGATGGATCGGTAAAACTCGCCAGGTGTGTTCGTCAACGAATTCCCTTGGCGTCACAGGATTCACGGACAGGGGAAGGAAGGAAGAAAGGGTTGTTTGCGAGAGCGAGTTGAAAATCGGAGGTGGAGCAGCACGAGGGAAGGGTGATATCGTTGGAACGACTTAATAGTACAGTACGGTTTTCTCTCTCCTTCTTGCGGCTATTTATAGCAAGCAACAGGTTAACGCCTACGTTTCAGGAATACGCATTTAATCGGGCAAGGTAGTTTGCGCGCGATAGCTCGCCCGATTACGCCCGCCACGGAGAGGAAGAGAATTTTCTTTTCTTTTTTTTTTTTTTTTTCACCGCACGAATTATGCCTCGTTGCTGTAATCACGGCTCGCCTAGAGCTGCGAGCGAGCACACGCTGTTCTAACGCGAGATATGCCGCCTTCGACGCGAAATGGTCGTGTTGTACCGAGTCATGGGTTGTTGGTGGAAAAAGTGATGCAGATTCTTGGAGATTCGAGTGATGGATCGTGGATGGTTGATTTCATGGCACAGGAAATAATAAATTCTAGCTCTGGAAATTTTAAGAGGAAGCTTGTGGAAAAGATCACATAGGTTAAAATGATGAACCGAGTGTACCCTTAAATTCTGATGAATGTTTCGATTCTATTTTTCTTTTCTTTTTTCTTTTCAATTCGAAGCTATATTTTTGTTGTAATTTTTTAAGGATGTTAAAATATTTTATAAAATATGAGATAAGAATTTGTTGCTCGCAATAATGTTTTGAAAATAAATTGACGTGTATGGGTTCTTTTTCCATAAATCGAACGAAAAGAGTGTACTGCAGTAACAGACTATATATTTGTGAAATAAAATATTTTCTGGATTGTTAAATTCTTTTTTAAATACTTGTATTATTTATGAGATAAGCTGGTATATTTCTATGCATTCTAAAGCATTTGTAACTTTAAAACCATCGATGAAGAAGTATTAAATTTTGAAGAAAGTACTTGTTTTAGTAAAATAAAGGAGTCAGAAAAATGAGCGAAGAGACCATCTACTATAACTAAATATACCAAAGAAAGCGTTTTCTATTCGTACATCAGAGCATTAAAGACATTCTAGATATGAAGAATTTAAAACTCATAAATACTCGCGTATCCATTATTAACCTTTCGAACATGTATACGTTCAATAAAAACTACTACTGAAAATAATAAATTAATTTACAAAGTTTAACGAAAACAATTGGTAAATGGACTCATAAGTATATTTGACTAAAATGCACTCTTCGTGGAATTATAATATAAAATTTACAGTACCGGATAAATATATTCGGACAAATGATGTTTCAGAATATAAAATATATATTTTAAAATGGTAAAGAAATATATGAGCGACACAAGTACGTGACGTTGCCATGATAACAAATAAACAGAAAAACGTCAGTGTCAGAATTCATTTGTCCGGTACATTAAATACCCATCTAGCAACAAATCTAGTAGCCTAAATAATCAACACCTCGTTACAATCCATAACAACAAAATTCAAATTAAGACACGAACTTCAACCTTTCTCTTCAACATTTCAACCGAAAAGTCCACCTTCTCGTGTATCATTCGGCAACGATAGCAACGTCAGTGTCACCGATCAATCTTCGTCACCGTGCTCATTAACGATCAAAAAATTACGATAATTTGTAATATTAATTAGACCGACAAATAAAACGAAAGTAACATACGAGCACGTTTGTGACCGTTAAGGCAATATTTCGCGCTAATTGACAGTAAAGACTTTCATCACTCAGAACGTTATTGCCCGTGAAGCGCGTGGAAACAAATAACGACACGGATCGGGATGCGTAGGAAATCGAGAGAGCAAATAAATTACGTGAAAATGGCGTCGGCTGGAAAACAGGCATTCAACCCATTAAAAGCGAATAACCGTGCACGCCAGGTGTTGATTTACATTGAAAACCAACACCAGTAGATTTCGAGATATTTGTTCGTTAACGCACGTTGCAAAAGGTTTGTCACATCTGTCGCGGCTTCTTGCGAAACGATCGGGATGAGCGCGATCGTGATCGATCGACACCAATGTAATTCTAAATGTAATTAACGCGTTTCATCTTTTAGCGGTATTTAACTTTTAACAGTAGAATATCCGACGATTAACCCTTTGCCCTATAACCACGAGTCACACTCGTGGCGCCGATTTTGGATAAAATACAATAAAAAGACACAGTATTTATGATGAAGTTCAATTTTAGCTTTAACTGTAATTTAAATTTACAGTATTGAAAATTGGCAAATACAAAATACTTGTAATTTTCGATACTTTGCGTTTGAGTGTCAAAGACGTGAATAACTATCGCTGATATGAAGATCGAAGAAATCGTAAGCCAAGGGCTTAAAACGGACTTATCTGTACCAAAGAAATCAAAACGATAGGGGTAATAATTCTTTGTGCATATTTAACCCTTTGCACTCGAAAGACACATTTTTCCGATACTTGTCCCGAGGAACAGAAAATGGATTTTGACGAATGATTTCTAAAACATTGCACGAACCAAAATTATCAAGTTGAAGATTCAATATTAGGTCTTGTGTAATGTAAAGATACACGAAAAGTTGAAATAAAATAATTATATTGCACGCGATTCGAGTCGCTGCATTGATCCAAGTGGCGAGCGAGAGTCGCCTCTCGAATGCAAAGAGTTAAAAAAAAAAAAGAGAAAGAAAACGCCAAAAAATGCATCATTATAAATTTATAAAATTTCTATGAGAAGCTAAGTCACTTTGACTGGTTAAAAGAAGAGTTTGATTTTACGTTGTTCAAAAAACAAAATTCATGATGTTACGAACGAGTCGTTTGAATACAGTGAAATAAATAACAGTGACGAGGACAGTGATCGAGTAACTAGTCCAAGAAGAACCAGAAATTCATTCTCGCGACACCTGCCCTGAGAAACCGAAAACGCATTTTAGCGAGTGCTTCTTGAAACATCGCACGAAGCAAAATTACAAAGCTTAAGAATTCAATATTAAATCTTCTATGTTAAAAAATACCTATACTCATCGCAGCCATTCGAGTTGCTGCATCGATCCAAGTGACGAGCGAGAGCCGCGTTTCCAGTACGATCAAGAATCTTACGGCTAGATCCTCTCCTCGAACGAGTTAAGAACATCCATCGCTTCTACGCCACCACCACCTCAATCTCCTCCGATGAAACCAAAGTTCCAAAAGTTTCTCGCGTTGTTTCACCATCAACCTCTCTCATTCTGCCAAGAAAAAAACCCTCCGGAGGAGTAAACAAAGATCGAAAACCCGCCGGGCAGCGTAATAAAAGTAGCGACAGCCGGTTAACTGTAAATTGCACGCTCGAGGCTGTTGGACGATTCTTGAGATCTCTCGGGCCATCGATACGCGCGCACATACGGCGTCGCTCGGCATTAAATCGGCGACGACACGCGGATTACCCGGTACGCTTTAACAGCATAAATATCCTAGTTTTTTTCACCGTCAGCCAGAAGAGATTAAGTCGATTAAGCCGAGGCAAGGCAGAGAAGAGCGGCGAGCACACGCGGTGGCTTCCAGGCTCGGAGCTCGTTCTACCGGTCCCTGGCAACGATCTTTTCCCTCCCATGATCGACCGACACGCGGATATCGGCTCACGTATCGCGCTGTCACTCGTTAGACGTCTCCCCTTCTGACGAATCGCGTGTTCCTGCCAAAGCCACGCCGGGAATAATGTCGCTTCTCATGAGTCCCGACGCCTGTTGAATACCCGCAGGACGTGTCCTCCCTATCTCGACCGGACGATTTCTTCGGTACACGTAGAGAGACGTGATCTCCCGGGAGCAATGACTCCGCTCTCTCGCCGCGAAAGCTTATCGATCCGACGTACAACGCGTCCGATAGAACGAAACATATCGCGCCGTTTAATGTTGACGTTGACGGTTCCTTTTCGGCTTCAACGTCCTGTCGGTCACGGAACATTATGTTCACCAGCATTGTACAAGGTGTACCGTACGATGTTGGCATGGCCGAGGTGCTGGATTAAGGAGACGAGAAATTAAAAAGAATAAGACGGGGGTTGATATTGTTACGAGTATCGTGTGAACGAATAAAATATCCTGAGCATACTCTGGAACCTGTATTAACCCTTTGCAGTCGGAGCCAATGTCGCGATATTTTTATAGGCAAGCGTGCAAACAGAAATCGTTCCATATCTCGGTGTACATTATACTTTTTGATTCGCTGTCTCTTGGCATTTGAAATAGAGAACTTCGAGGAAACATGCGTTTTCTAAAAAAAAGTTATGCCGACGCAAGTTCATTTTGTGTGATCATTATTGTCGTTAATAAACTCTGATGTTCCCTGAGAGGAGACGTTCGAGTGCAAAGGGTTAAAATGTTACTTTTCGATAGTACGGAAGACTGTGGTTAGCTGGTTAGCTAGGCTATGAAACGATCATTGGGTATTATGATCGATTGTAGTGACTCGGTGAGTTCTGTGTTTTGAAATTGATAGTATGTACTGGGAAAAATAGTACTTATTGTGTACGGATAGGT
Source organism: Ctenoplectra terminalis (assembly GCA_019453375.1). Taxonomy (NCBI): domain Eukaryota; kingdom Metazoa; phylum Arthropoda; class Insecta; order Hymenoptera; family Apidae; genus Ctenoplectra; species Ctenoplectra terminalis. The sequence continues at coordinate 7,647 of SMSQ01020907.1, forward strand.
TTAATTGGATAGTTTAATATGTGAACGCGCAAGGAATTGTTAGAGGGGGATAATGTAACGTGTACAATTTCATGGGTGAATTTTTTTGAGAGATGTCTGTAGGGAAAGGGTTAAGAAGACGGTTGGTGGATAACGATGAGACACTGGATTGTAAGGATATAAATGTTTCCTCATTTTAAGCTTGTTTCCAGGTTGCAATCGTTTATTAATTTCTGTCTTTTAACACTAAACCTACCAAAGCGGTCAAAATGACCGGCGTGTCAATTTCTTATAGAAATTATACGAATTTACAACGATTCAGTTTGGACAATTTTTCGTGATTTTCTGTGAAAAATATAGCTAAAGATTTGTTCTCCTTACTTTATGTATTTTTTAGAATACCTATCATTTTTATTTCTTTGGATGTAAATAGGTCTATTTTAATCGTCGGTAGGTTTAACTTAACCCTCGATAACTCCAAATAACTTTGATTTATGTATCTTACTGATTTACTGATCTTGTCTGATTTATTTATCACTCTATCAAATTTGATTAGCATACCATTATTGTAGCAAAAATGAATAAGAACGTGGATATAGTCGATAAATTTAACACAGCTGTCTACTATAATTACATACGATATACTACACTGACCTATTTTCAAACGAAACTCGTAAAAATACAGTAACAATATATATATATAAAAAACAAAATAATTCATTTTAACAACCTCTGATCCACCGAACTTTTGAATTCCATTAAAACGAAAATCTCACGGAAACTTATTTTTACGCGACTGACAGGTGTAAAAAAAGGCCGGCAACATGCGAACGGCAATAAAACGCAACGCGATCCAAGAGCAATTCAAATCGGCAACAAACTCAAAAGCCAGCGACACCACTTTCAAAAAAACCACGCGTCACCCAATACACGTATGATTGAAACGGTCGGAACGGTCCAAAGGAAAGCTGGGACAGGCTACACCGACCGTTCGTTCGGTTCGAATAAAAATCCATTCGCCGGTTTTACGATCGAGGAAGCGAAGAGACGCGCGAGTCCGCGAAACTGTGTCACACGTTCGCAACTCGTTTACTGCGCCGATTCATTACACGAAACTCAGCGCGGCCATGTCTTAATTACAGCCGTGCCGCGGCACGATAAGTGGCATTCATTTTTTCTTCTTCTTCTTTTCTCTCTCTTTTTCTCTCTTTTCTTTTCTTTCCGCCGCTCCTTCGCCGCGAGAACCGTGGCTCTCCACTCTCGCTTCGGTGTCTTTTAAATCCACTTAACCCTTCCCCCTGTCGCTGACCTCAATGACTTGTCATTGGTAAAAATTTACACAACGGGGACCGTATCGGTGGATCCCAGAAATTACTACATCCGAAGGTAATTTACGGTCTCTCGGTCTGAAATTACGGTACGATACGGCTCCTCGAGTCGGCATAATTTTTGTTCACCCCCACTCTTTGGCCGCTGGGCCGGATTCGTTGCCAGTTTCGGCGATACTCGCACCGGGTACAGCTTCTTTTTCCGTGGCAACGTCTACGCGCGCCTCGTACCCGACCGTTATGAGGCCCAATTTTTTTTTCCAACCGAACGCTACCGCCTCGGTGCGTTGTGGTGCGTGCTGGCCACGAGGCCTGAGAACACGGCAACGGAGAAAAGAGAGGAGGGTGCAAGGGGACCGCGAGGGTTACGGTCCCAAAAAGACGCACACGTTTCTCGCACACGACCACCACGCTCCGTGCACGCTTACGGTCCTTAGGCCGTTCGAGCCCGGGCCTTGGGACCAGGGAGTGAAACTCGAGAAAAGATGCACGACGATCGGGACAAATGTTTCCAATTGTTCACCTCGAAATTGATTCCGTTCCGCGGACGAAGGAGGAATGTCGAATGTTCGAAGGGATCTGATATGAAATAGGTTTGCATTTTTGGGAGAAGCGATTCAATTTGTGAAACATTGATGTGTAACTGATTGGACGAATGTTAGTATTTTTTTTTTCTCTTTTTTTGGGAGTGTGGTTCATGTTGCAGGTGAAAAGAAGTTCAGTGAAAGTGGATGATACATAAGATGAACTGTAGTTGTTATGTTTAATACTGGACTGGTAATTAATGTAGGTTTGAATATTTGAATAGATAATAGGAATATTTATTCATTTTTGAATCTGTATAATAGGATTCTGGATTAGTTGTGAAACATATATTGTTACTGTTTCTTTTATTAATAATTGTTATTAATAGAACGCTTCCTATGCGATATGTTATTCTGTCGAGTCACTTCTTAACCAGAAACTTCTTCGCAGACAGAAATAAAGATGAATAGAAGAGCGCTAGTTTTTCGGTCGATTTTAATTCTTACAAATGTAAGTATAAATATAACCAAGCATTGGAAAGCAAAAAAAAACCGTAAGAAGATAAATTATTACGTCCAAGATATCAATTATTCGCATGACGAGTCAACTCCTCTTTCCCAGTTAACAAGTTAACCATGAAATCCGAAATCCATCAAACGTGACGTAGCCCATAAATCTAATATCAATTACAATCACTGGCGCCATTTATACGAAGCTACGTAACAAAGAGCTCTATATAATATAATAAAAAATATCACGCCTGGTATGTCACAAACTATATCCTCAATAATGACTTCAAAATTGCATACGTCACAGAAGAAACAAGCAGACTGTCCACACTTGATCAACAAACCATGAAAGACCATGAAAACGAACTAATCGCTGAAACGAATAACTCACCAAATGTAATTTTAATTCACCAAGAAACCGAATAAACCATCCGTGGAAATTACAGAGAATCATCACTGAAATAACAAAATTCCTACATACCAATTACTAATCATTCCATCCACTCCTGTTAACCCTTTAGCTACAGAGATCTCAGGCGAAAAATCCATAGTACTCACCAGTGACTTATATCACACTGTCTTACTCCAACGATTCTCTGAGCTTTTATATATATCAAATCTCATTTATTATTATATCTATAAAATAATTTACCACGCAGCCATACAATAAATATTATTTTTCCCGATCGTAGGCCTGCAATTCGCAAATACGAATGCAATCTATTAGATTACTATATTTATTCGTATCCTCGACTATGTCCAACGGACTATAGTCACTCATAGCATACAGAAGTTGATTCATGGTCAACGACTATAGTCGACCATAGCGGCGAAAGGGTTAAGGAGTGGATCGTAAATTTCGCAGTGTTGTTGATCAAAATAAAAAGAAATAAAAAAAAAAAGAAAAGAAAAGAAAAAAGAAGCTAATCAATATTACAAGCCAATCAACAAACCCTCCTATCATGGCTCCGATACGTTCACCAAACCTCAACGTCATTCATCCCGCATACTCGTCACGACATCGATGGACGCAGCCGATCACAGTAGCACACCCTGTTCCACCATAACGGGCTAACGCACACGGCATTAGCATAACGTCAAAACACGCCGATACTTTCTCCGATCTCCGCCCCTCGGGCCTGTGGCGAGGCGTGATTACTTCGCGAAGGGTTGCGGGCTGCGCGACGAGGGAGGTGGAGGCGAGCAAAGAAGCATAAGGAAAAGGAGGACGAGGAAAGAGGGTTGGCAGTCGCCTCGAGAGAGCAGCACGAGGACAGGTGGCGACGAGAAACCAGGGAACCTCGGAGCCACCGAGTTCTCACGCGCGAAACCTACAGCTGCCACCAAGAGATATACACACGCTGTTGGGGCCGATGGCAGGCAAGCGAGCGAGCCGATCAACACACCCTCGAAAAACGCACCCGCGCGTACCCTGTGCTGGTGCGTGCATGAGTGTGCACGCGCTTCCACGTGTACCATGCTAAGTGATCGACTGGATACGGTTCTGGTTGTTTATGTTGTACGTACAGCGTTGGACAATATTGTAACAACTTTGAGAGAAAGATTGAGGGAGAGTGTGAACGAATCGAGCGTGTCGGATGGTTTTGTAAACAGGTATAGGTATTTGTAAATTGGGTCTAATTTTTAACCGCCATGCTGAATTTATATCGCTGGTAGACAACTTTGGGACACGAGTTATTTAGAGAGAGACTTTTAGAATTTTTTTTCTTATTGTTGGTTGACGCGCGTTGGATTTTCTTCAACCCTCGTATGCTCCACGGGTGAAGATTCGTTTCTTTTTTCGTTTTCTTTTCGGAGAGCATAGAATGTTTGATTTGTTTCTAATTAGGTGGTAATTTGATGTATGTGAGATGTGAAGTTATGAGTAAAAGATAATGGATTGATATTTCTTTTTTCTTTTTTCTTGGATGCTATGAAATGTTTGATTTGTTTCTAATTAGGTGGTAATTTGATGTGTATGAGATGTGAAGTTATGAGTAACAGATAATGGGTTGATATTCTTTTTTTATGATGAAGTGGGTGGAATACTGCTCGAGGATTATTTGTAGATAATACTTCTGAGGAGCGTGTGAGGGTAAAATGTTATTAGTCGTCAAGCTGGTACTTAAGTTGACCACAGAGAGAAGTTGTTACAGGTTCGTCCATTACTGTATATAGATTGGTATTCATAAGTATTTCTATCATACTTGTGAACATAATTTGCTCTAACATAATTTCAAAATAATTTTCTATCTAGAAAGGACAGCGATTTTGGCCCACTAAATGTTATCTATAGTATTTTGAATTTAAACTTTCCTATTCTTTTTTTTTTTGCAATACATATGCGTTACTAATTTAATTTCAATTAATAATTGAAATATATATGAATTTGATTCTATTATTAAATATATAAATGTATATATATTTAATAAAAAATTGCATTTGGAAGATCGTGTAAAATAAGTGACGAAAACTTTATGGAATCTTAATATTTATATATACATTTATATATTTAATATTAATATTAAATATTAATATTTAATTTATATATTTAATATTAAGATTCCATAAAGTTTTCGTCACTTATTTTACACGATCTTCCAAATGCAATTTTTAATCCCACCTTACACGATTTTACATAACACGGAACGCATCTTCCATTTTCCTATACGAAACGTATCTTTTTTTTTCCACATTTCTTTCCACACTTTTTCGAGAAACGTCTCGAGAAACGTCTACCGTACGAAAACAAAATTGGGTGTAATTCCACAACCGTATTACGTAAACATACAAAACTATCCAACAGAAACAAACTTCCTTCCTGTTCATACCTCAAGCATTGGCATGCACCCGCGTGCACACGTGTGCAAACGCGTTCACGTGCATTCGTCCATACGTAGGTGCATTCGTCCATTAAAGAGGGGAAAAGAGAGGGAAATGTCGGACAGGGGAGGCCGACAGATGCGTGCGGTTGGTCAGGAATCTAAATATTGCGAGTCGAGAAGCCTTGTGCACCCCTTTACCACCCCTCGGGTCCCATTCATCTTAAAACTGACTCGACCATTAGCGGAATCCGTTCTTCTAGGGCTTCCCTCGCATTTACATGTCTCGCTATTTCAAGTCCGTAAAATACGGACGGTGCTTCACGGCGAACGCATATTTTCCTGCGATTCAGTCGCGGGCTTCGTCCCATTCATCTCGAGCCGATTGCTCATTAGAGGAGCGGCTGTTTCCAAGGATTCGCGACGTTGGGATCGCGTCCGTGCTTCGTGCTTTAACACTAGATTTACGGACCTTGGATTGAATCATTTTATCTGCGACCAAATTTTAGTAATACATTTTATTCATTGTAGGAATGAAAAATGGTACGATTAACCTCTTGACCTAAAAACGATGAATGCAACTCGTAATTTCAATATGAAATGAATAACGCGTTCCATTCGTCATGACAATTGAATTACTTTGTATTGCAGTTAAATTTCAATATAATAGATTTATTTCAGAATAAATAGATTTCTCTATTTTGCAATAAGGAAACTTGTTTTATTTTCAAACAATTCTTTTACCAACGTGTGGAAAAAAATTAAATCGGATCCAGATGAAAAATAATTCTAATTAAATCGTACGTCAGAGGGTTCATAAAAAAGCGAAAATGCGTTCTATCTGGTGGAAAGATTTTATAACAACGCTTCAATAAAAACAACTGCTAAAAATTCCCTTTCTAATAACCCACGAAAAATTTGAAAATCTATGTAAACGTTCAAAAATTTATTGAACGAACGGACTATATTATTTCTTACCTTTACACAACAAACAAAAAAATATTAAGAAATTCAAGATTCCGAGACATCCCGGTAAACAAAAATAAAAAAAAATAAAAACATTGCAGTACCTTTTCGTGTACTTATAATCAGCTCTGCCCGTGACTCTCTCGGGCTTGCTCAAAATACACCTTTCAACGTGCCCGTGCATGTCACGGGCATGATCGTTAACAAGTTAAACATTTGCAGAATTCCTACCACAAATTACAAACCCGTAATTCTAGCGTTGCTTACCAAGAAAAACAAGAAGCAGGCTCTACACGAGCAGAAGGTAAACTTGCATTGAATTTTTTTTACGGAATGAAATCATACAATCTTTTTTTCTCTTTTCTTTCTTAGCAATTATCAAATGAAATGATAGGGCGGTGGAAAGCATCGATATAATTCGAGGGCGACGAGTGGCCGTTAACTCGGAACGCTTCTCGGAAAGCATAAGGGATTAAAATATCCCTCGGAAACGGATTCGCGTGTGGATGTTCGAGGTCGACGAGGTGTTAATGATCGATAGATCGAAGCGGGCCAGTTAAACGATCGGATTATCCGTGCTATCGGCCCATCTTATAACTTATTCTCCCGATACGGGATCTGATCGGAGCGTGGTAATAGCTTCTGGTTACCGGTTGTAACCCGAAGCTCTCGATTTAGTTAGAATCGACCGACATACACGACCGAGCGTGTGCAAGAGCATTATCCGCGCGCGTTTTCTCGCGCCAGAGCCGCGTTTAATGGGAGCAACCCTCCGGGGCCTTCTATTTACGTGGAATGTAAATCACGTTCACAGGATTTTCGCCTTCTTATCGATCGTTTTCTCAGCGAATCCAAGCATTACCCTCCTGCTCCTCCCTCGCAGATGCGTCACGTACGGATGTTAATTTGATGCACCCAACGTTCCAGCGTCTCGCGGCGTTTTATAGATCTTTTAAGTTGTTCGTTACGCGTCGCTTTAATTAGATTGCGAAAAAAAAAGAAAAAAAAGAAAAAGGTGAACCATGAAATTGTACGAGATTCGATGTAAGCTTTTTAACTTATTGCCTTGCGATCACGAGTCACGAGTCGTTTTGCAGATTATGATTCAAATGCGATACAGAGACGGTATATTTATAAGAAAGTTTGCGTTTAATTCTGACTTGCAGTTTTAATGTATAATATTGAGAACTGATAAATGGTAATTGTACAGAATATTTCAATGTTTTTTATGTGATATGTTATTGATCCTTCGTTGCATGATTTTTTGTTTTTGATTTTAAAAGAATGTACGTGAAGTCTTGGAAGCGATGATAAGAAATTGGGAATGATAGAGGAAATATTGTAAAAGGCAAGATATGTACTGTTAATTGTAGATTAGATACGTCGCGCTAAATGTTAATTATAATAGAAAGAATTTAAAATAAATAGTATGTTTCGTATTTGTAATGGGATGCAACAAAGGATTAAAGTGGGGAAGATTGGTAACACGTGTAACTGTTGAAATAATAATAAGGCAAAGGTTTAATAGTAAATATTTAGATAATGAAAAAGTAGCTAATAATGTATTTAATAATATAAGACACTAAAACTTTGTTACGATTGTGGTATTTCTATAAGCTAACTCGAAAGAAATATTATTTAATGTTGGTCTAATGTGCAATTTATAATTGCAGTAATATTTTAAATATACTGCAATAAATAATTCAGTGAATTCTTGAAATACTGTAACAAGATGTATTTAGTGATATAAAACAGTAAAATTTTATTATAACTGTGATATTTCTATAAGCTAATTCGAAAAAAATACTATTTAATACTGGTCTAAATTTGTGTTTGCAAACACAATTGTAATATTGTAATATTTTAAATATACTGCAATAAATAATTCAGCGAATTCTTTAAATACTGTAACAAAATGTATTTAGTAATATAAGACACCAAAATTTTATTATAACTGTGATATTTCTATAAACTAATTCGAAAAAAATATTATTTGATACTAAATTTGTGTTTGCAGTAATATTTTAAATATACCCCAATAAATAATTCAGTTAAATACCGTAACAAAATGTATTTAGTAATATAAAACACTAAAATTTTGTTACGATTTAAATATACTCCGATAAATAATTAAGAAATTTCTTCAAATACAGTAACAAAATTACAAACATATTTTATAATCCGAATAATTTCATTCAAAAAAAAAAACCACATCCGATATTTACATTACATCAAACATTTTCGAACCACCAAATCTACGCGCCCTACGCTACTCGCCATGTTCATCGAACCCAGTTTCTTAACCTCAAAACTCCCTAAATATTTTCCTACCCGTCACACCATCCCTTTGTTCCTACGAACTTTCGCGCCGAAAGGTAACCTCGATCGCTTCTGCTCCAATCGTAGAGAATAAATTTGAACCGGTAAACCTCGTCCCGCGTACAATCGAGTTACATTTAAGAACAATAAGCACGAATTCTAGCGCCTCGTCGATAACCATGAACGTGACAAAAATAAAGATACATCGAACGCAAAGTTACCCTACGGATTTCAACATGTAAATAAACAGAAATCGCGTTCCGTTTCCCATTCTCGATCTAAGGTTAAGTTCGCGGTACTATACGACCTTCTGTGCAACAAGTTATCCTTCTATCCCCACCATTCCATCAAATCGACACGTTTCTGTCTCGCTTCAACGCAATCCTTTTTCCTTCACAGTTTGACGCACCGGCGTGCCCCTGTAACGACCGTATCTACCCGTCTCCTTCCATTCTCAACAATATTCCAGTTCTTTCACTCACCTTCGACCAACGACGTTCTCTGTCCTTTGTTGCTTTCCGATGCGGAGGCAACTTCTTTCCTCCTCCAGCCCAACCGCACCACGTGCTTCTCTCGCTCTCGTTTCTCTCGATCCGCGTACAGGCATGCGCCGCGCATGCGCCAAGTGCTACCGTGCGCAGCTCGTGCTGCGCGTACGCCAGAAACGAGGGCCCATTCTTCCTCCTGCTCGCTCCAATCGCTCGTCTCTTTCTCGATCATCATTCATGCTACTTCCTCCGCCGGCTTCTTGGCTTTCGTTGCGCTGCCTATCCTTCTGTTCCTCTCCTCGTTCCTTTTATCGCGACTGCATCTTCTTCCACGGAACCGTGCGCAGCTCGTGCTGCGCGTACGCCGCCAAGTACCTATTTTCTCTTCCTCCTTCTTCGTTTCTCGTCGCACAAATCTTACCGTCTCGCTTCTCTGACTTCTTTTCACGATCCCTCCACGGGTTTCTTTCCTTCTCCCCGTTTCTCTGTCCCTCCGTTCGCTCGAGTTCTCTCTACCTGATAATCTCATCTCCGTCTTTTACAGAGCGGCAGCTCGTGCAGAGCGTATGCCACGATAAAACACCTACTTTCCCTCTTCTTTCGGAACACCGTCCGTCCTTCTCGTTGTTCGACCGGCTCGTTCTATCTTCCTGCATGGGTTCCGTAATATTCTTCTTTTTTTTTTCTTTTTTTTTTTCGTTCTTTTGTTTTCTCTCTTCTTTTTTTTTTCTCTCCATCGCTTTACTTTCCTCTGCTAACTAAGCCTGTTTCTTCTCGGGCAGGGGTTCTTGTTTTTCTGTTGTACCGTGCGCAGCTCGTGCTGCGCGTACGCCACGGCCGACCTTTCTTTTCTCTTTTGCTCTCGTTCGTCACCTCGCGCAATCGTTCATCCTCCTCTTTCCTTCTACCTTTCTCGATGCTCCTGTGTTTCTTATTCTGTTTTCCTTGGCCGTTCCTTTTGTTCTTTCAAAGTTGTCTTCGTTACGATCCACCTTTACCTTCGAGTCGCGCGTAATTCGAGCTAAACGCAAATGTCAATCCCGTTTATTCGTCTTTCTTTCCCCGTCGTTTCGTTCTGCTATCTGATGTACATTTTTTTTTTTTTTATTGCGGACCCAGTTTTCTTAGGGGTCTGACGGTCTCGAAAGTCGAAGATAGAACAATTTCCTGTGAAGATATCGAGCACTAATGTTTGACATACGTGTTTACTTGCCACATGCTACGTTCGCACTGAATGTTGGCTAACTTAAATGTCTTCCACGCATGCGCAACAGCGAAATTCTAAAGAACGTAATTAAAGAAAGATTTGAATTCACGGGAAATGCGGTTTTTTCCTTGTACCGTTCATTTTATTCGGTAATATTTAATTTAATATTGAAATAAAGATTAAAAAATATATTCGATACACTCTTTTGCATATCTGTATACGATAAATATATTACTTATTACAATTACAACTTACTTATGGTATATTATACTTATTGTATTATAATTATACGTTGTAACTTTATTTTAATCGCATTCGAATTGTACTTCGTTTCAATACAAAAAAAAAAAAAAAAGAATAATACTATATTAAAATGTATAAAAATACTGTTATTCAAATGTACTAACTCCGTGCATGTATTAAATATCACCAAAAATTATTTTCAACCAATCACAATACAACACATTTGCATCCATCAAAAATTAACAAATTCGTCTCAAATATCTCCCACAATTATAAAAACATTTTCTAACAATAGAAACAGGTCACCCGTAACGCATTTGCACCTATCAAAAATTAACAAATTAATCTCAAATATCTCCCACAATTACAAAAACAATCAAACCACCAAAACATTCTCTGACAATAGAAACAGGTCACCCGTAACACATTTGCACCTATCAAAAATTAACAAATTAATCTCAAATATCTCCCCCAATTACAAAAACAATCAAACCACCAAAACATTCTCTGACAATAGAAACAGGTCACCCGTAACACATTTGCACCTATCAAAAATTAACAAATTAATCTCAAATATCTCCCCCAATTACAAAAACAATCAAACCACCAAAACATTCTCTGACAATAGAAACGGGTCACCCGTAACACATTTGCACCTATCAAAAATTAACAAATTAATCTCAAATATCTCCCCCAATTACAAAAAAACATTCTCTGACAATAGGAACAGGTCACCTGCAACAGAAACCTAACAAGAACTACCAAACTGTTCAAAATGACCCGATAATAATTTTTTACAGAAACTTTATAAATTAACCGAAGAATCTCAGTGGCGATTTTCCGTGATTTTCTGTTAAAAATACAGATAAAGCTCTGTCTACGTTGCGTTATAAATTTTTTTTATATACCTTCCATTATGATTTCTTCGGTAAAAACAAGTACGCTTCGATACGTCGGTAGTTCTAGTGTCAAATATCATTCCAGTACAAATTATCCGGAAGTTATTCCTCTCGTTAACTCCCGCTGCCATCCCCACGATCACCCCTACCCCCTCGACAGAACAATTACCAGCGACAAAACCCCTAGATAAAAACATTAGCGCATAAAAATTCACGCGGCAACCGCGAGATGGAAATTACAGAACCAACGGTTGCTCGCCCTCGTCCACCCTTGTGGACGATGCCAAACGTCGAAGGGATGGAAAGTACCTGCCCTTCTCTGCGCGCACGACCCTACGCGCGTACCTGTGCGAAAGAACCTTGTCTCCACCCTCTGCCCTGCTCGACTTCTGAAACAGCGCATGCGCGGCCCTTGGGCTATATAAGAGGAAGACTCCTCACCCTAGCTCACACTCAATCACACCTACTCAAAACGTGCGCATCTCTCTTTAGACAAACACGAATCATATCCATCCGGAGCGATTCGTGTCGCAGTACTCTCTGCGCTTGTCTATCTCGTTCCGAATCATCTTCCTCTCTCTTTCTCTCTCTCTCTCACTGCAACGACCGCCTCTCGCCTCGCACTCTCGAACCGCTCGTACGTACACACCCTCTGACGAGGCACACAGAAAGGAAGCCGCACGAGAGATCGTCGGCGAAGTACGCGAGCCGCGTATAGTCGACGCAAAGATCGTCGATCAAGAACACCGAGGGCCCGGCAGTCTGGTTCTGTAACGTCAGGGAATCGCGACCGGTTTTTCTGCCCGTTCGGCGCCACCATGAAGAGGCAGATCTCGAGAGTGACCATCAGTTTGATGACCGATCGACGTATTGACAGTGGGCTGCTCGCCAGACGCGCCGTCAAGAATGCTCTGTCGAGCGTTCGAGGATTATACGGCAGGCTTCGCCGTGAGCTCGATCGAGGAAACGACAAGATCGATCGTCAGAATCGCGTTAACGAGACGGGAGGTAGGCTGACGTCGCTCGGGAGGAAACTGGACGAGGAAGAGTTGTGGAACTCGAGGAACGAGAATCTCGAGAACGAGCTGAAGGAACTGGCGATGAGAACGAACCACTGATCCGGCAACCACGATTCGAGGAAGAGCAGCAGCGTTGGGAAGAGAGGATCCTGAAGCGTTCCTGTTCCATGGAAGATGGCGGACGCGAATCCGAGGATCGATAGACCAACCGATTTCGTAAGGTCTTTCATTTCTACGCCGTGGATATTAAGGTAGCTTTAAGATTCAACGTCTTTCATGTACGTAGAGATTAAGGTTGTAGATTCGGTTAACTCCTGGTTCGGAGCTTTAATTGCATTAGTTTCACTGGAATCGTTAATGGGAAGAATCGATGCGTTAATTGGTGAACGTAGGATTAAGAAAATGTTTGCAATGATAGTTATAGGGGTCGTTTTAAGTTAGAGAATATTACTGGACTGACTTAAACTGTGATATTAAGATTATAGTATTCGGATACGTAGGTAGAATATCGTAGATGTAACTTCTCGAACCTTGTTCGAGGATATAGGCCGCCCAGTGCATATTGTATAATCTCGGAAACTGTGATACTTGACAGAGAAGAATTTTATATCGCATACGCGAACGTTCGAACTGTGATAAATTGTAGAACTATGCTTCCACGAAATTGTGATAGAGATTTAATTGAAACTACTGCGACGGTAGCTCGTAGATTAAGAGAAGAACTGTGATACGTGCTTTAAGGAAAATGGCGGAATTATTGTAACGAGTACTTGATCTCACTACGTGTCTTCCGGAGAAGTTGCAATACTAGTGCGTAGAAAAATAATGTTTTCGTTTGAGGAAAATTATAAAGAGAATATCGAAACTGTGATAATTAGTTTGTAAAGGATATGGATTTATGATTACTCCTAAGTTAGGCTAGAATTAATTGAATCACAGCTCGAGCGATATCTTGTGATACTTTTCAATTATCCAAGCAGGATCGATCGAGTTCTGCTTATTGATCGATAAAATTGGAGTTCGTGTGTCGAAATTACTTTTTTTTTTTCCTTGGTTTATTCTGGAAATTTGTGTTCTTACGTTTTATTTATCTTCGTGGCTTTGTTTTCTCGGTTTGTGTACTCTTATTCGTAATCCTTAGGTTTATCCGCACCTTCTTTGTGTAATCGTCTTGTGTTGCGTTTTCGTGTTCGTTTCGGTTTCGGAGTATATGTTCCAACTTCTTTTGCTTTATATTTTAAGGTTCGTATGTAATCGTATTCGATAAATAAATAAATTGTGTGAGAATGTAATCATGTATTTCTTATTATGTTCGTTCCTTGCTTCCTCTTTGTTACTTAATAAAAACAGAAATAATTCTACCAATGAAGAAACAAAAATTGAATTAAACAACGAATGTAGAAGTAAGTTCATTTTGGACTTATCGAAACAGCAAAGTTCGGAACTTATTAATTTGCGTAAGAAAAAAAAAAAAAAAAAAGAAAAGAAAAAAATACATTTCCGTTTAAAAATTATATACTAATTTTAGTCTATTATTACAAATATTTTAAAAAAGTACGCCGAATGAAAGAAAATGCTTTCAGAAGATCATAAGAGATGGAGGAGGACATCGTAAGCTACAGACAGGATGTTGCGAAGTGGAAATGTTAAGATCAGACGAAAGTGACATACTTTTTTAAAAACTGTATCATAATTTTTAGTACATTAATAAATGCAGCTCGTTATTCCTCGTGAAAATGCTTTTCTCTATTTACACAAAAAACATTTCGAGATATTTTAATTTTGATATTAGGAACTGGTACTTTGCATACTTATATCTACGTTTTTTGACAAACTTGTAAAAGTTCATATCGTACTGTCATTTAAAATTGCAACATTAAAGTATTAAGTTGAAACACTGAGTTTAGAATATCACGAATATGCAGCAAAAAATTTATTACATTTCATTCTAAATTTTAGTAATAACATAATACAAATAAGCATCATTTTACCGCTTAAAAATTTAATTAAACTGTTATATTCGATGAAGAATTAAACGACCAACAAAAATAAGATAAACATATTGAAATAAACCAAGTATCTAATAATTAACTTAAAAAACGCGTAATAATTATTCCACATCGTGTTTCGAGCTAAAAATAATTAACACAAATACTCCATACAAAATACCACTTGCCGCCAATTTTTATAGACTGCACCATCTATTATTAGCCCTACTAACTTCCCTAAACTCCAAAGTTTGACCCTACAGCGCTAGATGGCGATCTTCCAAGGACCAAAGGGCCGTGAGGCCCTTCGAATTAAAGGACAATACCGTTAACCTAAAAAAAAATATATTTTCCACTAATCTATAATTTTACCAACACTAAAAGAACACTTTAAGTTTTCGCAATAGTCCTTTTAACTCTTTGGGGCACGCTGGGATCAAAAGTGTCTCACCTTTTTGACGCACCGTAATGCATGGTGGGACATTTTTAGTCCCACCTCGATTTAGGGAAAAGGATGTGCTTTAATAAATACCATTCATGAACCCATGTGTCACGGTGGACCTATTCGAGTGCCACCCTATAACAACAAATTCAATTAAATTATTTTTTTTTTTTTATGTTTTTACATTATGCGATTCCTTTATTAGTAAAAATATCTCAATTTTGTTTCATTTAAAACGCAATCAAATTTCCATGCAACATGGGTCTACTTTATTATCTGAAATCCTGTGCCGCAAAGAGTTAAAGGACTTAAAAAAGTCTTCGAGTGCAAAAGGTTAATAAACTCTGATGTCCCCTGAGAGGAGACGTTCGAGTGCAAAGGGTTAAATATATTAGGTTGTCCTAAAAGTTTCTATCGTTTTATTAATAAGTAATAGATGCATAATATTTTATGTTTTACAACGTATTACTATTTTATATAGGATTCATTTTGTTCTATTTTTTTCCCTCATCTCTCGATTAACAAGTAAGGGTAAATGTTTATTTAAACATCGCTAGACGAAACCATTGCGGGAAGATAACCTAATAAAATCACGGAAAAACACGGAAAATCCCGTAAAAGGCACAGGTGGTAGGCGCAAAATTTACAAATCGGTAATTTTAACCGGTACAATTTATAAACATTGGCATGACGGTAATTTTAATGACTACAGTATTTCCAGAGTTAAAAAATCCTGTATTCAATCACAACCGCAACATCCTCCTCGAAGATCTGACAAACTTTCAACCGAAGTAAAAACCAAAGATCACGTCCGACCAAGAACAGGCACAGAACCGTATCCCCGTTAACGCGACGATACGAACCGTGCCACGAAAGCGACGCACGAAAAACAACAAAAAGTGAGAAGTATTTTTACATCTAGACGCTCCAACATCTCGGTCGCACGTCCTCGGAATAAAACAAGATTAATCCAGGGAGACTTGTCATTAATGAAGGTGTTCGCGATTCATCGGTCGACATTCGAGCGCGGACCACAAAAGGGGAGCAAGGTATTGCGGTGTTAAGTGACAAGACACGCAATCGTGGCACGGAGTGGGTAAAAAGGAAAAAAAAAAAGAAAGAAACATCGGTGAACAGAGAGAACCAAGAGGGATGAAAAAGAGAAATAATAAGCGTTCGGTTCGTTTCTAGGGGGATCGAAAGGAAAAAAAAAAATGGCTACCATGGTTCAGATTACGAGCATTAACTGTCATTTATACGGGTAGCCAACTACCTGAAGGCTTTCATTATGTTGCTGCTGATTCAATACGATTTTCCATTTAGATTATCGCGCCGATCTTCGCGGATCTAACCTGTTGCGTGGCCCTCAGGAAGCGCAACGCGATACGATCGGATCACGGCCGGGCCCAATGGAAGAGAACTCTGGTCTCTATCCCCGTCGCGGAGATTTTACCACCGCATAAAAGAATTCCATCGCCGCACAGGACCCTAATCTCGGCCGAAAAGTGGCGCAGTGTTGGGTTACGTTTTCGAAACTTTTGAAAATATTGTCAAATATTTGATGCCGCTGCAGGAAGAGTCCTATTCACCAGGACCCATTGGCGCTATGCGTCGTTGCCTGGCGTTTTTCCGAATTAGTCACCCGATCCTGCGTTCTCAGTCTTCCGATTGACGAAATATAAAATTTGGGTCGAAATTGTGTCCATTCAAAGAAATAATTTGCTTCGATGCACTTTAGGGTGTCTGGTGTGCGGTAAACGTGTTACGGGGGATTAAGGGTGGAGAAAAAGAATTTATGAGATGATTGAATACGAAGAAATCAATTTTGAAACTGTTGAAGGAATATGTTTTATTTTATTGGCGATATTTGTTCGATTTGTTCGATTTTAATGGAAATGAAAGAATATTAAATGTTTCTCTTCGCGAAGAAGTTGAGTCTTACTGCAGAGAAAAAATCAAAATTTCAATTTTAATATCTAGGACGTGTGTCATTTTTTTTAAATAAAAGAAAATAGATTGGTTTCCGATGAAGATAGAAATAATTGGTGTGCGAAGAAATTGGATAACTTGATGGTTAAAAATTTTGTACATTAGTATTTGTTTTCCTGGTACACGGTAATTAAAGAGTATATTTTATTTTATACTATAGAAATTTGAATATCGCAACGGAAAATGTCGAGCGAACAAATGGTTAGAAAAAACAAATACGATCATGAAGGATTTTACGACAAAGTACGAGTCTCTCGATGCCACACTCGTGTCAATTTTGCCATATGAGATGAATACATTTGAACATCCTTTCAGTGAGTCACGACGTATCGGAGTTTCTAAAGGGCCTCCTATTATCGAAGAACCCAGCATTATGGAGTGATTTTCGAGTTATTCCGACTTATTCCCTACAAAAGATGGTCTAGGCTGCGGATCTCTATTGTAGCATCCTTGGAACAGTGGCGTAAGGTCACGAAAAATCAAATTTCCACCAAACATCAACATATTAAATAAAAAAAGAAATATAATTAATACTCCCCCAATATTACGTTAAAAAAATGAAAAAGAAGCGACAAATGATTCGTTGCAAATAACTCTACAGAAAAATCACTTCATCTTATAGGTAAACTGAAAAATTGTACCTGTTTATAAATTTCTACAAATAATAAAAAAATTACGAGAAAAAAATAAAATTTACAGTTATTGGAACCAATTAAAAAAAATCAAATTTACATTTGATGAAACCAATTGAAAAAAAATAAAATTTACAGTTGATGGAACCAATTTAAAAAAATAAAATTTACAGTTGATGGAACCAATTAAAAAAAAATAAAATTTACAGTTGATGGAAACAATAAAAAAAAAATAAATAAATAAATAAATAAAATTTGCAGTTTTTAAAGGAAAAAATGATCAGAATTTGCTACGCCAATGGAATCCAGCAGAATCAAGGCTCCAGAACAAACTGACTCGGGGCTCAACGAGCCGTTTTCCGACTACAATATCATCGTGAAGACAAATTTCGTAAAAATGTACCTTTTCGACTCTTAAAAGGGACAATTATTGTATTATTTGACGCCATTTAAGCCCGGCAAGATGAACTTAAAAGCTTTCCATGGACTGGATCCGCGCGAGCGAACGTCGGGAAGGTTGTATTATTTCAAAGGATCAACTCACTGGACGAAAATTCGCGTCGATATGTTATTGTTGCTCGGGGCCACGGAAATATTTTCGAAATAAAAGGATCGAACGAGCCGAGCCGCAGCCAGGTGGCTGTATGGCTTATTGGCTCTGATAATAGACATATTAAGTCACACCGAACGTCAAACTTAGTGTCCCTTTATGCGGAGAAGCCAGCTGAAAAGGCAACGAAAGTCGGCAAGAGGCTGAACTTTGTTGAAAATTTCACTTCTGCTCGCTGAGATAAATAATCCATTCGAAGGGTGGATTTATCACTGAGCGTTGATGCATTAAGAAATATGAATGGTCCCGTTTTCGTGACCATTTCAATAAAGTGGACGTTGAACCATTGATTGGACTATTGTGATCGTTTGATTCCTTATAGTCCTGTTTTTATTGTATCATGTAATATTTTAAATTTCACAAGCAAATATTTTAACGCTAGAACTACCGATATTGAAGTATACTTTTTTGTAAAAAAAGAAATTAAAAAATACATATTAAAAAAAAGTAACATTTATATTTATCTTTAACAGAAAATCACAGAAAATTCTTAAAAATGTATTGCAGAAGGTTGATAAGATTTGTATACGAAAATTACAAATTGGTAATTTTGATGACTCTGGTAGTTCTAGTATTAAAATATTAGGTGAGTACAAAAGTTCTATCCATTTATGCGTTACACAAAAATAGCTTCGATTCCATAAATTAATTATGGATAGAAACATTCAATGGCTAAACCTCCTACTTTAATAATGAACTAACACCACACCCAAAGAATTTTACATTACTATTAAACACTAAAACACAACCCAGACTTTAATAATTTTCATAAAAAGAATACTGAAATATAAAAACACCGTCCTACAAAACAATCTAATTAAAAAAGAAAAAAAAAAACAGAATCCAGCATCACCTCTAAAATGGTAACAACCCTCCCTTCAAAGCCCGAATCAAACTACGCTCATCGTTCATTAACAAAAAAAATATATAAAAAAAAATACTTCACCTTTCGTGCTCATGGAAGCCCACAAGTAGCCCGAAAGGAACCCGTGACGCGAACATGGCGAGTTTTCAACGAATTTTCCAACCATTCGACGATATACGAAGGCACTTAATGTCGAAAGATACTGTCCACCGAAGAGAACGTTGGACCGATCAAAGAGATCCCTCGCCACTTAGGTATCGATTTTTCTTGCGTTCCATGACAATCGTGCCGAGCACAGGCGAGCCCTTTTCCTTACACTTACCCTCCCACGTATTCCGAACAATTCGTACGGAAAAAAAGAAAAAAAGAAAAAAAGAAGAAAAAAAAATCGACCGAAGAATCGGTCCCTCGCGCTGCAACGGTCCTCCCCCGCTTTCTGAGGCGAGCCGTAGAGTCCCGATTCTTTTGTGAACACGTGCACGAGGAATCGTAAATCTAACTAAAGAAAAACCCCCATAGAAAATGAAGAAGAGAGAACGAGACCAGTCCGAATACTTAGGGCGCACCCATATATACAGAAGGCTCGTGGAAACCTATACTAAGTGGATAATGGGCCACGGGCGTAGCCTGGCTACTGTAAAAATCTTCGCCGAATCTTGACGAATGTTTTCTCGAGTTTTCGGGTTCGACTAATGCAAGAATTACGACTATGGCGATGGTCCGGGCAACGAGGACCACTAAACTCACGAGTCTAAGGGCCTATTGTTAGTCGGTGGCCATTGTACAAAGCGGCTGAATGATAGAAATATTTGTAACTTCGCGCACCAAGGCCTTGGAGAGTCTCGAGTGCACTTTCGAGCGGCCTCTAGAGGAATATGTCGGTTATCTTTCGGTCCCGGAGTGCCGTTTCAAGTATACTACTTCAGTGCAAGATCCTGTTGCCTCTTCAAGAGCGACGGTGGTTCTGTTGCTTCGGATATGTGAAAGCTTCTTGTTTTCCGTGATTAATGATTGACCCTTTAGATACATTCGGCCAGCGTTTCTCAACTAGGCTGCATTTAATTCTTAATTCTGCATTTAATTCCAACCG
>SMSQ01020908.1:0-11652 GCA_019453375.1 Ctenoplectra terminalis
TTAAAACAAATTTTAATTGTTAATTATATTCTTATTGCGATTTATTTAAAACATTAACTATAGTAGCGATAATTATATTTCGATAAATACAGCGAAATTATCAGGAAATATTAAAGAAAAAATAATATTCATTAAATATACAATATATAGAGAGTGTCTGCGATAAAAATAAAGATTATAAAATGTACATTCTTTCAAGATTTTACATATTAAAATACTAAACGTGTAAGATTAAAAATTTCAAACTATTATTGAAATATATTTTCAATAATATTTTTAAAAGTCAATATAATATGGTGAATATGATTTTAAAATCAATATGGTTCTCCATGACGTAAATAATAATTAAATAGTAGGTTCCATTTTATAACTGCAATATAACCTTTTGTTTATTCTAAATTTGTTAAGCGTCAGATGACTTATGGAGAGGAGTGTACTTGTTCGAAGTTTCATGGTGTATTTAATTGTTCGAGTAAAAGGATGAAGAAAAATATTAGTTTCATTATTCTAACCCAATTTGCGAAGAACTCTGTTCAAAGACGAGGCTAACATAACTTATCTGCTATAATTAAAGTAAATACATTCTAATGAAAGTAGATCGGTTGCACTGTGTTTCAATTTCTTCACTCGTGCTTTATCTTGATAATGTTTTGATATTTACATTTCGTTGGAAGATTGGCGATAAATATATCTAACTAAACACTTGAAATAAATCTCAAGTTATTAAAATTAAACTTTTACAAATACTTCATGCTTTTTTTTTCTTTCGTCAATATTTTATATTTACACAACGTAGTACAAACTCCAAAACGAATCAGATGTATGGCTGGAATCGGGGAAAAAACAGATACGTACACGAGAAAGGAATTTTAATACGGAACGTAGAATATATAGATTAATTTTTCTATATAAAACACTGAATTTTTAAGAATTTATAATTGAGATTTTTAAATAAGATACTAAATTTATAAGATGTATTATTTTATTTCCAATAGTTTCTGCTTTTTCTCGGTCACTAGAGATGTATTAATCGAAATTGTACTTGTATCATTAACACTAGGACGCAGATTACGGGCATGGATTGGAGAATTTTGATGTGTACATTAAAATACAGATCTTTTTTAATATCATTAATTCACTTTACTTTAAATAAATAGATTTTTATTACTGTAGATTTATTAAGATTTTTCTAGCTTTAATAGTTTTTATAATTTTAATAAATTAATTTAAAGAAATATTTATTAGAAATCTAACTTATAATTAGCTTTATTTATTTAGCAGAGATTTATTAGATTTTTTCTAGCTTTAATCATTTTTCTAATTTTAATAAATTAATCTAGAGAAATATTTATTAGAAATCTAACTTATAATTGGCTTTATTTATTTAGCAGAGATTTATTACATTTTTTCTAGCTTTAATAATTTTTCTAATTTTAATAAATTAATTTAGAGAAATATTGATTAAAAATCTAATTCATTATAATTAATATAATGTATATATTAATATATACATTTATATATCTATATATTTCGTATTCATTTTGATTTTACATTTTCCGCACGCATATTTATTAAACTTAAGCATGAGATCTGAACTGCGTCAAATTAACGAGTTCCGTAAATCTATTATTAATACCAGAATTATTAATAATCTATTATAATATCAAACCACCGGAATACTTAAACCTTAAATATAAACTCAGATCTATTTACGGTATATTTCATAAAGAAATAAAAGAATCGAAACAAGAAGGAACAACGTTGTCGAAGAACACTCGTTTGATTTAGCGCAGTAACCAAGCAGGATGTACGTACTTGCTAGCGAAGCGATTAGCGTTCAAACTAATTGAAGATTGACGACGGTCGGGGGCGAGAAAAAAGTGTCACCTAATTAACGTGAGCGATCGCATCGTAGCTAATCGGTAAGCCGGTTCACGCCCGAACCGCTAAATGAAATTGCTTATTAATGACCAACGATTTGCACTGGCAACGAGCGCCAAGGAAAGTAATGGTCTCGTCCGTTTGATAACGTAATTGTCGGTGTGCTCCGTAGCGAGCAAATAAAGGATTACACCGTTCTGGCGGCCATATCTTTTTACGAATTCACCAGTAAAACGAACGAATGAAGAAATGCTGGAAAATTAACTCGATCGAACGATGTTTCTCGTTCGAGCGTTTTGTTAAATAAAAATTACCGAGAAATTAATGCTAATAAATAAGTATCAATTTAACGAAACAAAAATAATTTAGTTCCTATGCAGAATAAACAATAAAGGAAATTCGCGTGAAATCTAAGAAGAAGCAACAGAAAATTACAAACGAAGCTAAACTTTTATTCTTTTTTTTTTTGTGACGCGGTATCCGCTCCGTTATTTCTTCGTAGATCTCGACTTTTCTGCGAATGACGCTTTAATTTCAGATAAAATATCAGCAGCCGCGAAGAAAATAGGGGAAATCGTGATAAACGAAGAGGCAGAAAGATTTCAAAGGTACCTAATGAGATTCTATTCTTGTTTCCCGGGAAATTATTCAAAGCGTGCCATTAATTTTCTGTTATCTGGTAAACGATACACAGTAGCAGAGTGCTACGTCGGGGAACTAAAAAAATTACCCGGTTGCCGACCGCATAAGAAGAGAAAAGAAATTTTCTTCGTTAAAGCAAAATACGTAAAAAGGCAAAGTATATAAGGATAGGAAAGTAGTGCGTATTACACCATTGTAATTCAGACGTCTATGTACTTTTAATGAAGATGAAACGTTCGTTGAGACAAGGGTTGTTACGAAACAAGGCAATGAGTTTTTCTTGTTTGTGCTCAGCACAGAATGTTAAGAAGATAGAGCACAGAAATACGTGTCCTCGGTTGTTTAAATGTTTTAGAAGCTCGTGCGAATTTGTATTAAATACAGGGCGACAAAAAAATAACGTTCATGAACATTTTTCGTTATATATATATTTTTTCTTTTTTGAGATTTAATATTTTAAATATTTTATTCGATATTTTTTTCAAGGCTAGGAATTTTGTTTTTTTTTTCTCTGAAGCTAAGATATCGGGTTATTTAAGGGGGAAATTTGGATTCGGTTAAGAAAACTGTTTCGAAAATGTGATATTATGCGGATGATAATATTTTGTGCGATAATATTTTTTTCGAAACTATCTTTTTAAACTACTATAAATTTTTATTCTAAGTAACTGGGAATCTTGGCTTCTTTTTTCAAATTTAAAGAAGATGGGAAAAATGTTGGTTAATATCTTTGTCATCCTCTAAAACTGAAATTTAATTTTCCATGAAGTTGATATTCAAGTATGTATTTAAATAATTCTATAAATGTTCACGATTGGAATTCGATATTCACTTTATATAATTTTTAAAATTCACGGTTTATATTTATCGTTGCCTATTAATTTTTTTACAAAATTCATATCGTTATTCCTAATGATACATTCTAATTATTTTTAAAAATTGCAGACAATTATTGGTCATGTATTATTTACACAAAGATATTAATTTGAGCTATGATAGAAAGTGCCGGAAATAAAAATTCTAGAAAATGTATGTATTAAAATACTTCCTTAGAAGTCTATTACTAAGAAACTTTTTAACTTCAAATAAATAAGAAATAAATAAGAAAGTAGTAACAAATGAAACTCGTAAACAATGTTTACTTAAAATAGTAAAAATTTATTACAAAATCACCAAAAATACTTCCACTTATTTATAAATATTTTCGATACTTGATTACTCCCTCCAAAATATTTATAAATAGTAACAATTTATTGCAAAATCACCAAAAATATTTCCACGTATTCAAAAATATTTTCGATACTTGATTACTCCCTCCAAAATATTTATAAATAGTAACAATTTACTGAAAAATCACCAAAAATACTTCCACTTATTCATAAATAATTTCGATACTTGATTACTCCCTCCAAAATATTTATAAATAGTAACAATTTACTGAAAAATTACCAAAAATACTTCCACTTATTTATAAATATTTTCGATACTTGATTACTCCCTCCCAAATATTTATAAATAGTAACAATTTACTGAAAAATCACCAAAAATACTTCCACTTATTCATAAATAATTTCGATACTTGATTACTCCCTCCAAAATATTCAATAACACAGAAGATAAACAAATGATATCATACCACAAATAAATCGACAAAAACAGAACTTAATACTTTTGTTAGAAGCATTTTTAAATTTACATTTACCAAAATCCTTTTACCCTTAATTAACGCAATAATTTTTCCACCACCTGACTAACTCGAACCTTGACATACAATTAAATTAAAAGTAACTGTTCGCACATTTTAACATTCCACTTGGGGTTCAAAAATATCATCTTAACATTTAACTTAACATCTAACTAACAAACAATACACAAAACCAACGCATAGACTCACGCTAACAATTACACAACAAAAAAAACTTGTCATTCCCTGGACACACGTATCAGAAGTCGTATTTTTCTTACAATCATGTTATACCAAGAGCAGAAGCTCGAGAAAAGCGCCTTAGGGTTATATTTGAAAACGTCAAAAACAGATATTAAAATACCATCCACTTCTTTCGATGCACAAATACTTTTGCACGAGAAACGAACAGCCTTGCACAAACATGATTCGAGGAGATGAAAATAAAAATCTCTTTTCCCGACAAAACGTTGCCCGCTAAAACAACGCATCAAAGTGTTTAATGTGCACGAACGACTAGAATCCGTTGGCGTAAGCTCACAATCAACCATAGGTAGAGGCTTATGTGTAGTAGAGCCGCGGGTAATGCAATCTCGTATCACAGCCGGTCCCGTTCTAAAGTACACACGGTCGAGGCGGAGGACAGCGTTATGCGAGCGCGATTCAAGGTGGAAATTGAAATGCACGGGATCGGTGGTGTGCTTAGAATGGAGGTCACGCGTGGCTAGGAGGATGCGGCCGCAAATTATAGGATGATTATAAATTAATGCATTAGTATCAGGACGCGGCAGGCGTCAGAGGTGCGAATGTCGGGCGGCGTTATCACGTTAGTCGCGAGCGAGCGAGCAAAATAATTAGAACGAGCCGCTCTGTGTGTACTATATAGGCGTGAGCGGCCGAGGAAAGCCTATTTCCGACTAAACGGATAACCCCGCGGGTATTAATCGTCGGCGAGTAGACGGTGCTTAAGGCGACGAGACGACGTTGAATTCTGGATGACTCGCGATTTCTTCAAAATTGACCTTAATCCGTAGTCGCGCTGACCTCTTGCGCCTATTAATTAGATTCTCGCGGGCAAGCGTTCAACTGGTTGTTTCGAAGTCGAGACGAGGGTGAAAGGGTTGTTATCGCTTGATTTAATGGGAATATCAGAATTTGTTTTGAAGGCATGTTTCTGATCAATTTTTTTTTTTTTTTTTAATTCTTTTTGCAAGAAAATCAGAATTTAACCCTTTGCACTCGAAAGACATTTTTGCGATACTCGTCCCGAGGAACATTGAATGGATTTTGACCGGTGGTTTCTAAAATATAGCAGGAATCAAAAATTTCGCGATCAAAGTAAAATACTGTAGAGTCGGATACGCGTCACTTGGATGATTGAATTCTCGAATAAATAGGTTGCCTTATATTTATTCAGTGTGATTTGGTGTTAATCGAATTATGTAAATGTGATGCGTTTCAGTATGATACATGGAGGTGTGTTCGATTTAAGCTTCCTTGCGAAAGAAGAATTTTCATTCTTTTTTTTTTTTAAGCGATTTAAGCTTTTAACCCTCTATGGCGCCGTGTAACTTGAAAGTTACATACTCGTGTGTTTATATTCTAAAAAATTTATTTCATTTAGTTATCGCTGTACTATTCAATTTTGTTACTATATTAGTGTAATGATACCACAGTCCATCTATAGCAATTACTACTTTAACCCTCTATGGGACCGTGTGACTTAAAAGTTACAAACTGATGTATCTGTATTTTAAAAAATTAATTTTGTTCAGTTATCGCTGCAATATTAAATTTGATTACTGTATTACCGTAGCGACACCACGATCCATCTACAGTAATTATTAGTTAAAACATTTTCAAATCAAAGTGAAAAACTAATCAATCGTAATTTTTTCTCCAATAAATAGACAAAATTCGGGCTATAGAGGGTTAAAAATTTCGCGATCAAAGTAAAATACTGTAATGAATCGTAGCTCCTTTCTCTGATAAACAAAATTCGGACTATAAAGGGTTAATCTATTCGCAATCGCTATAGCTGTAAACAGACTGGGCTCAAACATCGGACACTAATAAGGAAAACACGCGAAGCGTAATTCTTGGGTTTCGATGAAAGTTTGCAGATGTATAAAAAATCGAAAGATGTACAATATATCTGTGTTTAACACTAAAACTACCAAAGCGGTCAAAATGATCGGCTTGTAATTTCTCGTAGAAATTCTGTAAATTTACAATGATGCAATTTGGGGGATTTTTATTTTTTTAAGCACTATCTTATATGTAAATTTCATTAAAATCGGCGTGTTTCACTTAACCCTTTGCACTCGACAGACACATTTTTGCGATACTTGTTCCGAGGAACAGAGAATTTTGACGAGTGCTTTCTAAAATATTGCACGAACCAAAGTTATCAAGCTTAAGACGCAATATTAAATCTTGTATAATGTAAAGATACACGAAAAGTTGAAATAAAATAATTATATTATACGCGATTCGAGTCGCTGCATTAATCCAAGTGGTTAGTAAGAGTCACCTCTCGAGTGCAAAGGGTTAAGTTTTATTTTTTTTTCATAAATAATAGAGATGATAGTTGATAATTTCTTTTAGATTGTATATAAATGTTGCTGTTGAAACCTTAAGTGTATGAATTGCAGATGAAACAATTTTAAACGTTTTGTTATTGTTATTATGAACAAATTTTGAATAAATTCTTAGATAACTCACCACCAGGTTCAATATGTCTTTTCACATTTTTCAACATTGGTTTTTATTTTAGATAGAAAAATTGTTTTTCGTTAAAGGAAATGCTGCTGAGCCTGATTTGAAAGATTTTAAAATTCGAGGGGTTTATTTTTAGTACTGTTTAAAATTTTAAAGAATCTTTCATGATTTTCAATGAATTTTCAGCAATCTTACAAAATTTAGGAGTTATAGAGCTTTTTATTCTAATATTTTTATAACTCTCGAAAGCTTTACTCTTCAATCTAGAAATAACAGTTTTTATGTAGATTCACACAGATGAGACATAAAAACATTCTTAACTCCATATTCCTTACTATCTTCAATTTTTTTAAATCTTCTGCTGTTTCATCCAAAATTTTGTGATTTTACTTAAAAGAAATTACTCTACTTCTGCCGAAGAAGAAATTCGTAACTTCCTACTTCCGCAGTTTGAAACGTTCGAGTTCATTATATTATCCTAAGGAATAATTAAAAGTTTTCTACATTGATTAATCTTCAAACCTCGCAACACCTATTTTTTTTTTTTTTTTTAAAAATATTTATATTAACCATATATTAACATTTATTTTAACGATAATGGTAGGACGTGTTCGAAAGAAAATGATTACTAAGGAAAAAAAAAAAAATAAATTCAGTTTTATCGTGGCCTGACAACTGACAGGATATGAATTCAATAAAAAGTATGTAGGAATTATTACAACTTCGAATTCCATCAGAAGCGATAATTAATAAAAAAGCAACTAATCAAGAAACTTATCTAATATTGATATAAAACAATATCAATATAACCTCGTATCGTAGGACTGAAAGAAAACTGCAGAAAAAATATGGAAAGTATTCCGATACGTATTCAAGCAATTACAGATACGAAGGTTGGTGCAACGAAATAGTGAAATATAAATTAAAAAAAATTTTTAATAATTTACACATATTTTAAGATTCTTTTAACAATGTTTTTCACGATAACAATTTCTTCATTTTTAATGTATTTTTGATTCTGTTTTTATTCAAACTACAAGTAAGGTAGACCGAGGCGAATCTGATCAAAATAAGAATTCAGTCAAAAGAATGATTTTTAAGTTAAAAAAAACTTTTTGTTATTAATGTTCAAATCAAATGACTATTAATTACGAATTTTATAATAAATTGGTAAAATTTATTATATTATAAATATGATATATTATAGTATTATTATTTAATATTTATATTTAATATTTACTATAATAAATATCATAAATTTTAGAATAATTTATTTAAAATTAAATTACAATAAATCAATTGGCTATTAGTTACAAATTTTATAATAAATTCGTAATTAATAAATTCGTAAAATTTATTATAATAAATATAATAAATTATAATACTATTTAATATTTACCATAATAAACATAATAAATTTTACAATAAATTTATAATAATTTCATAATAAAAATCGGAACTTTCTAAATTTCGACTATTATTTCTTCACTGTCAAACAGATCCGATTCGCCTCGGTCTATCCTAATAATTTCAAAGTGATCATAATAATTTGCTCACCCACTCTGTACCACTGTACCACTTTGCTCGCCACTCTAACAAGAAGCAGAAAACGAAACGAGATTTACGAAAATTCGATTGCTCGATCGGGACTTTTTCCCAACAGCTAACAAGCAATGCCCGCGACAAAGTGCAACGGAAATTGCGCGCCGATCGTTGAATATTCGACGCGGTTTCTGCGTCGCTTTCGTCCGATTTCAACGGCGCACCCGCTCGAAATGGTGAAAAGGAACGAAGGAAACGTTGGAAAAATCTTGTTACTGCGACGCGGCACGTTTTACGACTTGACGGAGTCGAACAGCTCCCCCGAGTTTCGCGGTCAGGGGCGTCGAAACCGTTTTATCACCCCGGTCGAAAACTCCCGCCGCAATGTTTACGAGGCAGAAAAGCACGGTGCATTCGCAACAGTGCTTTCGCAGCGGTATAACTTTTGCTTAGCTGCGAAACAATCGTCGCGAGGCTGTCCCTACGTGCTCATTTCTTGGTCCCATCGAGCCGCGACGCTAATATTTATGAGGGTACCCGATTGTTTCACGAACAACGATTCATGAGTCGTCATGATAGGATTTATCAGATACGGTTGGGCTTCATTTTTCTCTCTTTGGTTTTTTCCTTGATTCGTGTGTCATCGTGAGAGAATTTGTTAGATACAGAGGAGCTCCGTTTCTCTTTTTTTCTTTTTCTTGCTTGATTCATGCGTCATCATGAGAGGATTTATCAGATACAGCGGTGTTCCGAGTTACGATTGCTAATTTACGTCGTTTCGCTCGTTTAGTTGTTATTTAACACGTTGACCGTCACGGTGGTCATATGTGATTGGAGATTGTTTCTCGTGTAGCGCCACGGTGGTCGTCGGTGACTAGAGTGCTTCAAATGTTTGTAATTGTAAAAATTAAATGGAGATTGATAGTGAATGAATTTTGAAGATCGTCATCGCTATTAGAGAATACTTTGAAGTAAAGTGTGCATCGTTCAACAATTAAAAATTTTTATTCGAATATCAAGAATGGGAGATTAAATGAAACTAAAATAAAATAAAAATTAATTGAAGACTGATAGTTAATGAATTTTGAACGTCGTCATCGCTATTAGAGAATACTTTGAAGTAGAGTGTGCACCGTTCAACGATTAAACATTTTTATTAGAAGATTAGAAATGTGAGATACATTTTTATCGAATCTTCTATCTACCGGTGTGGCGTCCTGAGCAAAACATGTGATTTCGGCGTGGCGGTCAACGTGTTAATCAGTCTGAATATTTACTTGTATATCTATTAATTATAAATATTGTGGGAATGGAATCGCGAGTAAGGAACGAATGTTTAATCTAGAGCGATGGGTGTGAGAATGAAGAGTACTTGGAATCGAGCAACAGAAGCGTGAAAGAAGAGTGTTTGGACCAAGTGAACGAGATCATCGAGTGACCGATGATTTTTGGAGAACGCCTGGACAGAGTGAGAGAGATTAAGGAATGAAAAGAGAGAGAATGTTGGAATATACGGTGAGGACAGAGTCGGGAACAGAGAGTCAAAGAGTGAGCTTGGAAGAGAATATGTACTTCATTACATTCCCAAAAATAACAATTAAGTGCTGATACATAGAAGAAAGTCATTTCGAATAAACAACTAACCAAACGAGTTGTAAACAACAACTACAATTTTTTGAAATGGAAAATGTTGTATCATTGGTACTGATTTAAGAAGTGAATTTTTTAAATCGGTTAATTAAAAATGGATTGAACTTTAAGAAAGTTTTAATAAAGGAATATTTAATCACTGTTAAAAGAAAGTAACATTTCCTGTCCGAAATTGAGAACTTCTAATTAATATTGGAACAGTTGCGAAATATTTGATCGAAGGTTTTCTGATCCTTCGTTTTAACTTGTAAATATTTTCATTAATAAATATTGTATTTAAATATTGACTACCGTGTTCAAAATATAAAACTATTATTTTCTATTGTTTCTTTACTTTCTTTTTCTGTAACATATATTCTACAAAAGTAAAAATATTTAATATAAGTACTACAAAATTAATATTAACACGGTAAACTCCGATTTCGGTCGACTTTCTATTCGACTGTATGCTACGACACGAATTCAAAGACATTTAGAAAAATAGCGAAGAATTTAAGAAAAAAAAATTATAAATGTCTGCGAAGGAAAGTCGTATCTTTGTTTAACACAGTTTAGTACCACCCGTTAATGAATTGTAAGATATTATTTAACACTAGAACTATCGAGATGGTCAAAATGACTGGTTTGCAATTTCTCGTATAAATTCTATAAATTTATAATGACGCATTTTTAAGAATTAATTGTGCTTTTCTGTAACGAATATGAACAAAGATTTATTTCCCTTGGATTCTATATTTTTTTCAAATAATTATTATCTTGAATTCTTTAGTTGAAATAGTTTTAGTGTTAAGAAGCACAGAAACACAACGACGTCCAACCGAAAATTTTGACGTCAATTCGCAGGAATTAATATAGCGCTTAACGTGTTAATTAATTTGCTATATTATTTACATATTTATACGTGTCAACAGTTCATCGCGAAAAAATTAACGAATTCATTAATAAGAGAAAAAATAATAAAAACTGAATAAAATCATCAGCGATAAATGTAATTTATAATTATTGGTTTTTATCTTGAATTCTCATTATATCGGTTGCCGAGTCAGAAGCATTTTCATGTCCTATAAGTAGATTCAACTTTCTTTCCTTTCGACAGCAAATCCTATCGATTTTTCTTTCCTTCGACATGCATATTAATATTTATGAATGCAACTGTGGTCGCAAGAAACCTTGTCACGAATTTCATTTCCATTGAAATAAAGACGATACCTATGATATTTCACGTTCCGATTCTCTTTAAACTCTTCAACGTAACTTTAATGAACATTTATATTTGCTGAATAAAATTAACGCTATGTTCTTTCTTATTTTCTAAAATTTTTATTTACACGATAACTAAAAAATTTTGGAAATATAATATAATATAATATAATACAATGGAACGTTTGTAAATAATATTTTACGATCATTAAAGATACGAGAGAAATATTCTAAATAGAAAATCTATATAGTTTTGCATATGACTATAAAGTATATCGATAAAAAAGATCATGGAAGAAAAAAGAAAAAAATTTCTCTCTTTTTCCCCCTAC
>SMSQ01020911.1:0-19821 GCA_019453375.1 Ctenoplectra terminalis
AGAAATCAAAGGAATCAATTGACTTTGGACAATTTGTCGTTGTCGAGTCCGGAACGGTATCGAAGTTTACGGCATCAACACAGTACCGATAATATGTACGTTGCGCCTTTCAACATACCAAATTTACGCATCGAGCAACGTAAAACATCATCGGCCGAAGACATGGCTCGAAAGAATAGCATGAGTAAGAATGTTACGCTTGAAATACACCTGCATGTCGAATTACGTATACCGAGTAATTGTTAATTAATTTCTTTTTTTTTCTCCTAGGTTCAATGTCAACGACAGCTTCGGCTGAAAACATGGCTAGGAAGAACTCAATCTCGGGTAAACAATTTTACGTAGATACATTTTCTAAAAAACGTTTAACGTTGTTCTAATCCGTACATTGTATCTTGTTGTGCTTTCATCAGCTGTGTTGGGGTGGTTCTCGTCTTCGAACAATGACAACAGCAATTTCTTAAAAATAGCCAACACCTTTACGAGTAGACGATTATCAGACAATACTCTGATGACACCGAAGATCCGAGTAGCACCGTCCTGTGAAAGTTCTCCAGGTGCCACGCCTGGTGATGGATTACCGATTCGACGTCATTCGAGCACCGGACCGCAGGACCGAGGCGGATCAAATATAAATTTATCGCCTCCCCTGGTATTGCATCTTCCATCCTGTATTTGCCTATTCGCTTTGTTCGAAATGTTCGATTCGTTATTTTGTAGTTATCGCGTAATACCGTTATAATATGTATGTTGGAAATCTGTTAGAAAAGTAACTAAAAAAAATTGAAAAGAAAAAAAAAGAAAAGAAAGAAAAAAAAAAAAAGAAACGAAAGAAAGAAAGGAGATTAACTTTCTCATGATTTCGTTAGAGCGGAGGAATGCCGATCACCAGTAGCAGTGCCCCATACTTGATTACTTCGAGTATGAATAGTATACGTGGCTCGAGGCACCCGTCCGTTTCTTCAACTTCCTCTCAACAGGGAGTCGGATTGTTGCAGCAGGTTGGCTCCAGCATGGTAAGACAACAACCCCCCATCTGCCTCAACCTCAATGGACTACCATCACAACCACCAACACTTTCTCCATTACTCCAGCTACCGGGACAGTCTTCCCATTGACCCTTCGTTACAGTGTAAGGATATTCACCAGCTTATCCAACGTCGCCAATGCTCTATTTTTCTTTTTCAAATTGATACAAAATTTTTACGGTTTGTAAATTTATAACGGCAATCGGTACTGCAATGCTTGTTTCTTTTCCTTTCAAAAGGATACGAACGACGAAAACGGTGAAATGAAAGAAAAAAAAAAGAGAGTAAGAAAAAAGAAATAATAATAACAATATTAATAATATTAATAATAATAATAATAATAACAATAATAATAATAATAATAATAATAATAATAAATACTAACGTATTTCCATTTTATATTGTACAGTTGAAACGAACTTGGCATCGTTCACTGTGAATGCATTCTAGATACGTAGTTTGTTGAGCAAAGACGTTATTTTCATTTTCTTTTTCTTTTTCTTTTTCTTTTTCTTTTTCTTTTTCTTTTCTTTTTCTTTTTTTTTCTTTTTTCTCTTGTTTTTTAATTATTTATCACAAAAGCGAAACGGTTCCTGTGCTTATCCCGCCTTTTCCCTCAGCTTCATTCTCTATTTATATAAAATTTATCGTTGGTTCGCTCGCTTCCTTTCCTGCTCTTTACTAGTTATCTGCACCTAAATTACAATTTTTCCAACCTTTTATCTACATCTATGTACATCTTTCGATTTCCATCGATTAACTTATGCTTCGCATCTACTACTGCCACATGCACGTATATTTGGTAATTTTTCAAATTAACCAACCTATCGACGGTACATATTACGAGCAGGAATCGGTCCGGTAAAAAAAGAAAAAATATTTTTTATTTGTCTACAACACAAAAGTTTGGATAAGAAAGGGAAAGAATAAATACTTTCCATCGGTCAATCGGTCGATTGGTTGGCGCTCTATTACACATCGCTTATCGACGTACAACATTGATAATTTCAATTGTACGGTCAATTTTTGTTCCCTTACAGTACCAATTCTTCAACAAATAATTTGACGCTTGAATATGAAATGTGAAATGTGAAATGTGAAAGAGTGAAATGTGAAATTTCCTCAATACGATAGACCATCGTTTGTTGTCGATCGAATTTCATAAAAAACTGTGCAGCCATTGATCGTAACGAATCGTTGGTTACCGTTCACACGAGAAGAGGAAATACGAAGGAGCGAGGAAGAATAATATTATGAGGATCGTTTGTCGAATAGAGTGGAAAGTGGAGAACAAAGGTGAGTTTCGTCGATCAACACCGATATACTGCTGGGTACTTGATCGTGTCTTATATACGGATATATTAATATTCTTCAGATATGCTTACATCTATACATCTATACATACATACGTACATACATGTATATGTATATCTATACGTATGCGTACGTCGTCGTGCGTGCGTGCGTGCGCGTATATATGTATATGTATATGAAAAACTCTGAGGCTCAAAGATATCGGTGTAGATCGTATCACTAAACGATGAAAACCTTGATTTCAAGTACGCAATGGGATTCAATTATTCGAGATTATTTAAAGTGGCCTAAACCAATGATAATTATTTGTAGTATTCCAAAATCGTTTACGTGATCGTTTAATAGTTCGACAAAGTATGAACGTGATATAAGAATGAATGCGTAATATTTGTCGTTGTGCGTATAGTCGGTAAAACGGTCACTGGTTAATTTGTCATTTGTTCAACTGAATAGGAGAAAATAGAAAAAGAAAAGAAAAAAAACGTTTAAAAGTATTTGCGTAACGTTTAAGGATAAAAGAAGAAACGATTCTCGATGCTTTTTCTTGCAAGGGTATCGAATGATGTATTAAACGCGCCGATCTCACCGACTATACATGCATGTGTATTGAAAGTAACATCGTATTTCATGTATTACAGTTACCTTGTGTGACTAATTCGTAAATAGCCTTAGTCCGGTCGATCAAAATGTGTTACGAAGCTCCTTTCTGTTTCGATCTGTTCCATACTGTTTCTTGTTCTGTTTTTTTCTTCCTTTTTAATAACAATACAAAGCATTTTTGTGCTAAAACATAAGTAATTTCATAAATATTAGGTGAATTGTAATATGGAGAAATTTTCCGTGTGATCCAATTTCATAGAAAGACGGAAATAGTTACTTGGCGGTCGAATCAAAGCGTTGGATCTCGGATCTATGTAGGTATATTTTGATGCACGCATACGTATACGCAAACGTGCGCATTTGTATTTACGTACGATACCTTAAATACTTCAATTTTAACGACATTTCCACTTCTCGGTCATGTTTAAAATTTGTTTTAATTCAATAATTGTAGGTATCGTATATTTACGTGTGAGTATGTGTGTATACGCGACAAACGTACAATCTTTAGCGGTATAAGAGTACAAAAAAGCGAAGAGGAAGAGGCGTGGGTCTATGTTTAAAGCGTAACATTTAAGTACCTACTATTATACATATGTATATGTATATGTATATGTATAATAGTATAATCGCTGGATTTTTTTCGACGGATTACGCGACACGAGGAAACAAAGTGTCCTTAAGGTTTGCGCTAACGATTATTTTACATTCGCTTGATCGGAATCGTGATCGTAAACGAATCACGCTGCTAAATTGCGTGGACAATCGTGGACAATCGAGGACAATCGTGGACAATCGTGGACAATCGTGGACAATCGTGGACAATCGTGGACAATCGTGGACAATCATCAAATACGAGAACTCGCAGAAAAGTAGTAGATCTCGTGTTTTTCAAGTATTACGATTATCGTACAAGCAGAAGATGACAATCATTCTCTCCAAGTTAGAAGATGCGATATTAAGAAGTTGGAACGAATAACTTGTTTGACATGTACCTGGTTACCGATAATGCAAGTTCTACATAAAATACTTGCGATCCGGTGTAAAAGACTTCATATACGAATGTACTCACGTATTACATATTCCGTTGTACGTTTCCCTTGTTCCGGTGTTTCGAAGCTCGTCATCTTTACCTTTGATTTTCCTTTATTCCTTTCTTTCTTTCTTTCTCCTTTCTCTCAAGTATAGTTGCCACCGTTCAATATCAAGATTCGATTTTATGTTAAAACGGTTCAACTAGTCAAACAGTCTTTGAT
Source organism: Ctenoplectra terminalis (assembly GCA_019453375.1). Classification (NCBI taxonomy): domain Eukaryota; kingdom Metazoa; phylum Arthropoda; class Insecta; order Hymenoptera; family Apidae; genus Ctenoplectra; species Ctenoplectra terminalis. The sequence goes on from SMSQ01020911.1 coordinate 4,199, forward strand.
TCATTGTCAACGTATTATATGCACATCTTTATTGCTCATACGCAAGCTTTTATTTACGTAATCACGCTAATTATTACTATATCGTCACGTATTGTAATTGTCATCGTTATCATTGTATTCTGTAGTTCTGTAATTCTGTAATTCTGTAATTCTGTAATTCTGTAATGCTGCAATAATGTGCTCAATATATTTCCTATCGAGAGTAAACGTTTAACGCGAGCGAACGCAATCATGCATTGTTGGTAATATTGTTTGCGTTATAAGCGAGATACAGCTGACTCTTATTTTCCGACTAATCGATCTATTCTTCGATCTCTCAATCTCGGTATTAAATGTGTATATTTCGTGTATTCCTTCCGCAGGATGTATTATAATAAAGAACGAATGATACTCAATCTGATCTGTAAATTATTTTCGTTCTCGCATATTGTTTTTATGTTTTATGTTTTATGTTTTATGTTTATGGTTGTATCTACACCTTGATATATTATACATTATGTATTATACATTATACATTATACATTATACATTATACATTATACATTATACATTATACATACTATATGTATATTATATGTATAAAAATATAATTAAATAGATAAGAAATGACAAATGACAAATGACAAGTAACGCTAAACGAAGAAATGTGAAAGTTGCAAAGTAACTAAGAGTGCGCCCTATTGATAAGAAGGGGGGTAAACGTTAGGTAGGTGGCCTTGCTTCGAGGAGGGAAGAATGTGTGCGCGTAAGTACTTGTTTAGGTTGCGATGATTGCGACGATTAGAAGAAACTAGTGACGTACCAGTGTATGTATATTTGTAACTTGACGAAACAAATATCGAGACGGATAACGTTACTTTATCGATTATAAAGAGATAACAAGGAACGAGGAACGGATCGAAGAGAAGAATGAGAGTTTCCTTGGGCCACGCAGCAAGTTCGACAACGAGTAGTAGGTCGTGTAGGTTATGCCTTCGCGTCGAAACTCGTTTAGTAGGGATATTTGCCAACGAAGAAACATCCGAACGATTGCGTTCTCGTATTTTGGATTGTTGTCCAATTACCGTGAGTAGTTTCAATACTTACTTATTCTTTTATGAGTTTTATCCGATTTGTTACTCGCGATCTTTCGACAATTACTTTTCTTAATTTCTTTACATAATACCTAAAACGTATACGTTGTTACGATGCACGTACATGGATTCGGAATCTATCAGCTTTTGGAAGATAACAGACTACCGAAAGCGATTTGTCGCGAATGCGAAAAAAAATTAACCTACACGTACAAGTTTCGCGAACAATGTAGAAAATCGGAACGGATCTTGCGACTACGATACGAATCGTGTTATTCGAACGAACCTAGTCCTGTAAGTGACGCATCGGGTTTAAAAACTGTTCGGGTAAGTTAGATTTATCAAATTATATTGAACTTTATGCTTTCGACGCTTTTTAGTCTATAAAAGACATGAAAACGAAACAAAGTTGAAGGTTGTCGCGACTTTAGGATTGCAGCGTTCAAACCGAAAGATTCGATAGATGTACAAGGTTCGAAATAGACGATTTGAAAAATGAAACTAGGGAAGAAAAAGAAGGCGAGAATCGAGAAGTGTCCATCGTACGGGCAGCGAGAGAAAATGAAAGTGGAAACGGAAATGGAGATGAAAGCGGAAGTGGAAGTGGAAGTGGAAGTGGAAATGGAAGTGGAAATGGAAATGGAAATGGAAATGGAAATGGAAATGGAAATGGAAATGAATATAAAAATGGAAAGGTCGTGGAATCGTTGCATCTGTCGCATCCACCGCAACTATCGGGTTTTGATCGATCCTTTATTTTAGAAAGAAAAAAGAAAGAATACAAAGAGATGGAATCGATCGAAAAAGTATGTTCGAAAGGACAGTTTCGGTTTTTCAGAGACGAGGAACGCGTAGCGAAGGAAAGCGATGACCATAATCGTTCGGTGGAAAATGTGAATAACTTGAATGATACAAGTATAGTACGATATCTCTGCGACATTTGCAGTAAAACGTTCGCCTCGAAATCTGGATTGCGATTTCACTTGAAATCGCACGGTGGCGCAAAGCCTCATCTGTGCCGATACTGCGGCAAAGGGTTCGCGATTCCGAGTTACATGAAAAGGCACGAGAGAATTCACACGGCCGACAAACGATTCGTTTGTCATTTTTGTAGTGCAACGTTTGCTTCTTCGAACGGTCTCAAGTATCATTTGAGACTACATACCGGCAAGGCAAACTATTCTTGCGAAATTTGTGGCAAGTCTTTTTATCGACGGAAATATCTGAAGGAACACGTATTCACTCATACAGGAGAAAAACCATACGTTTGTAAGACATGCGGTGCCTCGTATGGAAATTCCGGTAGTTTATTCGTTCATGGGAAAAAGTGCAAAAGTAAATATAATAAAACGTTGAACGGTGGCATAGGAAACAGAAGAACAGACGAAAAAACGTAAATCTAGAAATCCAGTGTCCAGTGTCCAGTGTCCAGTGTCCAGTGTCCAGTATTCGGTATTCAGTTTTAAATATGGAATTGCTGTATTAAAGATTTAACTTAAATTTGTTCATAGCTTTCGTGAGAAATAAGGAAAAATAGCAAATAGGAAATTCGGCAAGAAAAAGGAAAAGTTGGTCGAAAGTGATGAACTAACGTCAAGATAAAGGTAATACTTTTATTATTCGCAAGAGCACTGTTGTCGTAAAAGAAAGGAGGAAAAGAAAGAGGTTTCTTTTGTTTCTCCTATTTCTCCTGTTTCTCCTGTTTCTCTTGCTTCTCCTGTACAGTGTTTTTCTCACTTTCAACAAACTCGGATTGAACAAGCTTAATAATTGCAGAGGTAGTACTGTCGTTTTTCTTTTCTTTTTTCTTGTCGTTTCTTTTGGGCATTTGGGTCATACACACGCACACGCGCACGCACACGCACACGCACACGCGCACGGACACACATCCACCCCCACTGTACAAATTAATAATAGCTAATATAATAATTAATAAAAGTCTTTGGTATCATGCGCAGAAAGCAATGTTCGATCTCGAATGCTATCGTGATCGACAATCCGAATTCCTGCGCACAGACATCTCTGAAGATGCGATCGACATCCACTGATCGATGTCGGATCGAAACCAAGTCAAACCTAAGGAATATTTGCCATTCAAGTTTGCGTGTTGGCATCGACTGAACCACCATCCGCCGTGATAATTTTTGGCACAATGGGTCGTGCTAGCGTCCATGTCTCGATCTTTCGCGCTAAAAGCCATTCCGTTCTGATAGGAAAGAGCATCGGTCGCGTTACCTGTGTAACCATGAACGCGTAATTTATAACCAGTTTCTTCGGATTCAACCGCAAACGATTTGTATTCGGCGCGCCAGTGTACTCCGTAAATGTCCAGCATGTCGATTCGAAGACTCGTACAATTATTACGAGTAAGTTTATGAAGGATTTCATTGCCGATCCAATATTCGGTGACCGGTGAACCAAAGCCGAGAGAGTAGTCGTTCCAGTTGCGATCGAAATCAAGGGTTCCGTCGATGCGACGCGCGATCACGGTCCAACCTTCGCGACAAAAGACCAACATTGGTCTGCCTCCTTTCCCTACGTCCAAAAGTCTCAGACCCTTCGTAGGTTCGTTCGAGCTTCTTTGTTGGCAGTCCTTCGTCAAATTGTTCCCGATTAAATGATATCGATCCTCGAGCTGTTCGGGGCTCCAGAACCCATCGTTGGATTTGTATTTAGATTTGGATTTGATCGTCAGGGCGAACGGTCTGACCGAAGGAAATCGATCGATATCAGCCGTTAATGACAAGTAACTCCTGTTTAACCGATCGATTGCATCTTGTTGACCATCGCTCCTTTCTTGAAGTTTGGACGCGCTCACGCTTAGCGCTTGCACGGTGCGACGTAAATTGTTTAGCTCTTCTCTGGTCAACGAGAGTTCGGCAGCTTTTCGAGCAGCGTTTACTCCGAGCCGCATCAATTCTCGGTTCGTCGAAGAATTGTTTATCACGATGGCATCTTCGAGAGCTCGTAAGGAATCGATCAATTGATCTCTAACCGATTCGCCTATATTCTTCGTTAAAATCGCGTTCTCGCTAACGTTTAAAATTTTCCGGGACAACTCGACTTGAACTTTTTCCAAATTTTTCATTCGCTCGCTTAAATTCGACCATTCTTGATTCTCATACGTGGCGATACGTTTTTCCAATAACATTCGTCTGTGAGTTGTCAGAGAAATTTTACGCTCAAGACTCTGCAAGCGATCCTCCAGTCGCGTTCGCGTCCGATGTCCTTCGTTTCGTCTAGAATAACCATGTCTTCTCGCAACTTTGCGTCGAAGGATGTTGTGTTCCGCGATAACTGTGCTTTTACGATCGCTATTCTTTCTGGACGTTTCATCGAAAGATGATGATAATGATGATGATGATGATGATGATGATGATGATGACGATGTTACTGCTAGACTAGGTGCCGCCGTTCTACCGTCTCCTAGTTTTTCGTCTCCTTCTCTTTGTTTAATCACTGAATTTGCCGCAATAGTCGAAGAGGACGATTCGCATATAAAAGATTTTACATCCATTTGAACCGAGGTCAACTGAAATTCAGATTTGACATTATTATACGTTAATAAGATCAAAATTTGAATTATCCAATTTCGGAGAAGTAACAAGCCGATCGAGATAATAAAGAAAAGTGTAACGAAGTACCGAATAAAAAATATCACCGGCAATAAGCTAAATATTACGCTAGAAAATTTAATATGAAAAATTAAAAACGAGGAGATGAGAAAATGAGACAGCGGGAACGTGTAGTGAGAGAATTGAATAAATGAACCAGCAAGTCAACCACTGGTGTTCCGGTGAAAATTAATACTAGCAGCCAAGCGAAACACGGACAGAATGTTGGACAGCTGCAGAACGGCGGAACGATACGCTGAAATCGGTTGGCTAGCTAAAATACGCGACGTTAAAGAATCGCAGGTGTTCCAGCTTGTTATTGGTATTCTACGTACGTGTAAAATTCATCGAATTACCACATTTCTGCAGCTGTTTTCACGTGAAATGTAATTCGGAATATAGGCAAAGATACGAATGATAGTAAATGGTAAGATGGTTAACAGAAATGATGAACAATAACAAAATAAATTGGGTGAGAGAAAAAGAAGGAAGGAGTCGGTAAAGATAAGAGAAAGAGAGAGAGAGAGAGAGAGAGAGAGAGAGAGAGAAAACCACTCAGATATACCTTCTCGGCAGGGGTAAAGAGGTAGTAGCGTGAAATCAGATGGAGGCAGATGGAGGCAGATGTGCGATCGGTCGGGCACGAGCAGGTGGACGGGTGAGGATGAGCAGAGTACGGCAGTGAAAAGAAAAAAATCATAACTAGGGAGAAAGTAACGCGTGGCTTGGTAGGGATCGGGGGGGGGGGGGGGGAAGAAGAATAATGATTCGAGGGGACGTTACCTGACTGGCAATGTCGGCGCAGGTGCGAAAGAGCACACTGAAACGTTCTTTCACTGCAGCGATATCAACGCGAATCGTTCCGAGGACAGCTTCGATTTTTGCAATTCTGCCGCCAAGATTTCGAATTCCTCTGCCGACCGCAGCAACGTCACCCTTTAAGAGATCAAGTTCGCCTTTCATTCTAGATCTCTCCGCGAGTTCTTCGCTCGCATTTCTCGTACGAAGAACTTCGGCAACTTCCCCTTGAAGCTCGGTAACCGCGCTTCCTAGCCACCTTACTCGCAATCTTTCGTTTTTCACTTCATTCCCATTACCGCCACGTAGGGAGATCACTTCCTTTCTAAGAACAAACACCACCAGCAGCAAAGATTCTGCTTGTTAAATTGAAATCTAGGAGAACGCGAAAAAGAACGAAAAAGAACGAAAAAGAACGAAAAAGAACGAAAAAGAACGAGAAAGAAGAAAAAAGAATGAAGCACAATGAAGAAGAACGAAAAAAGATTTTATTTTACCTCAGTTGTTTGATCTCGTTCTTCAGAACGAACAACTCTGTATTTTTTTCGATAGCACGCTTCAAGCTTCCTTCGAGAGCATTGTAATCTTGTTGGCGGTGATCGATGAGAGCGTTCACTTGTTCCCGTAACGATCTTATCGCGTCGGAAACGTTTTCATCGCCGCGAATTTCTTTCCGGGTAACGATTACAAGAAACGTTACGCACAATAACAAATTCTTCCTCGTCATCTTTCGATTCGAATTCATCGAGCTATCGTTGTGTAATCGATGCACTACTAGCATCGAACGAATCATGTAGAAAAATAAATAATTTCTTGTATCGTTTGATATCAGATTTTACATTCGTTATCGTTCGCTTCTTTTCCTGTCAAGCTCGTTCGCGGATTAAGATATTAAACGGAAAACACACACGATTCAACCATCGAAAGCTCACTGGCTTAACCGTCAGTCGCCTTACCAGTTTTATATCGTTCTCTCCGTAAAAGGTTGGGGGTAGACGGCACAAGGAGCAGGTGTTCGTTCGCTAACAGCCAACGTTCCATGTCCGTGCATTGTCTCGTGCCTGCAAGCTGCGCCCTCGATACCGCTACCATACCATACCATGCCATACCATACCATACCATCCCAGCCTCACCGACCCTTTATCCCCACCATCTTCACCTCACCTACGTCACCTCTGCCTTTGGGACTCGCCGTATTACAATCGTCGTTTACGTTCCTTTATCCCATCTTTTACCCACGTACGTATACGTATCTACACGAACCGCATAAATGCGTTACATATCCATATGATTTTCGAATCTTTTTTTTCTATTTCTGCGCTCTAAAAAATAATATTCCGCATCTTTTTGATTATAGAATTGCCAATTCATATTTTCACCCGCTATTCACGTTATTCACGTTTACGTGATACCTGTTATTAAACGTGTTCACTGAAATCAACGCGACCCACCCGCGTTATTGTACGTCAAGTCAAATCAGATCTTACTAAACAACGAATAAAAAAACGGAAAGAATAAATATAGTCAAAGGAACCAAGTATATCCTACATGTGCGCGCGCGCGCGCGCGCGAGTGGCTGAAAGATTAATAGTTTATTTAAGATACAGCTTGCAGTCTGAAAGAATCTATAGTTTTGCAGATTTTATTAACGGAAATTTGTACGACGCACACCCGCATTGCTCGATCTTCGAATCGAACACTTTCGCTTTGAACGAGCAATAAGTTTTTGAAGGAGAAATTAAATCGAGTAGGATGTAGCGCGGTACGGTCTTGAACACGTCCCACCGATTACCGCATCCTTTAATAGCAATTATTCTATCACGAGCAGCAGAAAGGAAGATTTCCCGACGACAGGACAATGGCAATTTTCCAGATCGAGCTATTCTACTATACTGCCTGGTACAACACGATTATTATCGTGCTAGAGCACCGATATGACCATTGGCGTGTAACTTAAATTCCGATAATTTCATCTTCTTTTAATCGTAACCTTATCTAGAGTAAAATTCTATGTACACAAATAATAAAAATACATTTTTCAAAATTTTACCATCTCTGTAATAACAAACAAGTGATATACTAAATAAAATGGCACTCTCTTTTGTTTCTATAAATGAACCACATGCATACATGCACGCACGTACATACGCACAGCCAGTCGAACGAATTGGATCCTTCGGTTCCATAACGATTCGACTCGCATCTAATTATGTGAAACAGCACAAAGTCCGTATTTATTTACGTGTAATTTTTATGAGAAAAATTCGATTCGATCTAGTCGATACTCTTTCTCTCTCTCTCCTCTATCTTCCTTTTCGTTCAAAGGTATCCATACCATATCGACATATCGATATCGCGTATATCCTGAAAAAATTAATGGATCCTTTAGGAACGAAATTGGAAATTCTTCTTAAGTTTGGGCCGATCCATAGGTTCCTGTTGGTGGACGATATAGTTTTGGAAATGTCAATATTTGCAAGCTATTGAACGCGTATTTCCGAATTCCAATATTTTTCCACGTGTTCTCTCGTCGGCACCCTTCGCTGTAATCCAGAAACAACAACATTCACTGCTATATTACCAAGCGCTCACTCTCGAAACAAACATTACTATTGTTTTGATTTTAGATCGAATTTGATTTTCAGTAGGTATTAACCTTCTTATACAGTCGAGCGCTCTCGTGTATTCGTGTTCTGCCAAATGATACTCGGCGGTCAGGATGTTCACTTGCTCCAATGTAATCGACATGCCAGTACGATCCTTTGCACTTTTACAACTGGTAAACCTCAAACCGCGCATTCTTCGACAGATCTGAGAGGATAATTGTAAAATTTCCACATTTTTGTTCACTTTGGCTTGGACGCTTGCCTTTAGATTGGCCATCAGTTCCACTAACGTTTGACCGAGAGGCGATCTTGCACCGACTAATAAATCAAAACGAATAAACAAGAGATAGAAGAGATAGAATAGATACGTACGAAAAAACGAGTACAAACTTACGTCGAGTCGAGGACATTTCGGTTGGCAGATTGAGCTTCTTAAATCGCAAATAATATTCATTTAGTCTCTCATAATTATCCATATTGCTCTTTTCCTGCGGTTTCGTGGTTCCAAGACTCTCCGCCAGGGAAGCCATTTCATTGATACCGACATTGAAGAAGACAGGAGTAACGTTGAAAGAAATAGTTTGTCTGGAAGATGGAACCAGGGGTAACAGAGAGTAGATCGCATCTGGCACAGGAAGTACCACCGTCAATGCTGCACGGGAACCTAGCACTCTTGGTAATGGTTGTTGAAACGGTACATTGCGATTTCCCTTAAACCTAAAATTCGAGCATCACTCGTGTATACTCGTTATAACGATCCATCGTGACAGGATCATCCTCCGATGGCTAGATACTTACCTAGGTTGAATACCACATCTGGTCAATGTAAAAGTTACCGTATGCATATCTTCTATCGCTACAATCATATCTCCCCACATATCGATTTCATCTCCGTAATAACTGAGAAGTCCTTCGAACGATACCAGGGGACCAAGAGTGGTTAATATTAAGAGAAACATAGGATCGGGTCTTTGACACCAAAGTTTCGCCATCAATCCCGATACCAAGCTGGTTAACTAAAACCGTGATTCCATCTTATTTATCCATCCGAAAAATAACTTTCGAGGAAACGTCCAACAAAGAAAATCAAGCGAGTGCCAAACTTACCGACTGACTAAAGCACACGTCTCGTCTGTATCGAACGTTGCAAGCACGTTGAGCCATTTTTGAGTCTTCTTGCACTCTAAAAACTGAATGCGTCAATCGGGCAGTTTTTAATAACCCGTCCATAGCTTGCCGCAACTTTTTCATACTCGGTCTGAGCTCGCTCGTCCAATCGACGATCGAAGCGAAATCCAGTCCTTCGGTAAATTTGTTTCTTTGTCCTGAATTACTTTTAATCACCCTTGTCATCGAATCGACCGCTTGGCACACTTTATTAACAAACAACACGTGATTTCCTTCCCCTTCCCCTTCTTCATCTTCTTCACTTTTTCTCTCTCGCTTTTTTTTTTTTTCAAATAAACTTTCGAAAAGCCCCGGTGACCGATCGACGTGAAATTTAAAGGTGAGGGAGGAGAAAGAGAGAAAGAGAAAGAGAGAAAGAGAGAGAGAGAGAGAGAGAGAGAGAGAGAGAGAGAACAGACCACGAATATAATAAACTTTCAGCACCATACCATACCATACCATACTGTTGACTATGTTTTCAACCACTGAAATTAAAATGTAATGTAACACAAGTAAGTACATCTATAGAACACCTTACAGACACTAAGCTCGATATTGCTATAACGCGATGACACCACAACAGCGAAAGTGGTTATTCCAGCGACGTCTGGATAAACAGTATTCAACGTATCAGTCGAGTCTTAAATGTACGATGCTGAAAGATTTTTATTAATATCTCGGTAAGTAACAACTTGGAGTTCGCTCTCTCCCACGCTTCTTCCCCTTTCAACTGTAAAAAATTTCGCGTCGATCGATCATTGTGGCCTTTCGAAAGCATACCCTTGATTTCTCTTAAAGGAAACGTGAAAAATGATTTCGAGACATTTTATACGCACGTAACACCGTGGTATAACTCGTTCAAATTGTTTTTTCGTTTCTTTTCTTTTTTTTTTTTAAGTTCCCAACATACTTTAAAGAATAGAAAAACTTATTTCTTACCTTCTTTGGCTTTAGAGAAAGCTGGCATTGTTTTCTCCGAACTTGGACTCAATTGTTGTCGAAAATTTGAACGACACTCTACGCTTTCGAGCAACTTGCTCGACTCATCGTTTTTTATGTCATTTTTCGGTTGAATCGTCACAACTTCGATAAGTTTATTACGATTATTGGTAACGCAACCTTTTAAACTGTGCGACCTGCCTACGATATTTTTATTCCGTAGCCGTACAGCTGGACTACTACATCTTCCACAAAGAAACTTTACTTTCGACACTAAGCACATTACACTCGCCTCGATGTTTAATTGAGTCAAATCCCAAGGCTCGGGTTCATCGGTAGGTTTATAATAATTGGCAGACGGCGAGTTACACATCTTTTGAGTGTCTAGAAATCGTTTACACGGATCTACGTCATTCTTGATTTCCTCCTCTTTTTCTTCGATGTTCTCGCGCTCGGTGGCAGGAATGGTAGTAACATCGTTAACAGAATCGTTCCCGTTGTTATCGCAACGATTTATTTCGGCACAAGTTACAATTTCAGGTTCCTTGATATCGTTTTCAACGTCTGGAAAGATAACAAAATTATCCCCTTCCTTTTCTTCAATGTTATCATCAATGGTATCATCAATGGTATCATCAATGGTACGATGATTCGCGTGTACGCATTCGGTTTTCAAGGGAAACGAGGATGCATAACCGTTTTTCTCGGCCTCGTTCATCCACAGATCCTTTACGCATTCCGGAGTATCGGGTGTAACAAACTCGTCAAAGTCCGGGCTTTTCAAGTCAAAATTTAGCTGTTGCGTGATCCTTTTGAAAGGAGATAACGACTGGTTCGTTTTAAAATCCAAATTAAGAGAATTATCGTTCGCAGTTTCGTGAACCTTGGCTACTTTATACTCCTCTAAAAAAGTTAATGCTTCCTCGACTAATCCAGGATCCCAAAGACTAAGCAAAATTCTGGTCTTTGTGATCATGTCTTCACAAATTGGTAGCATTCCGCTGGTTTGTTTGTCTTTTGCAAGTTTCATTAATGCGCGCATCGCGTCAACAACATCTCGTCGTAGTTGCTTGATCGCCTGAATGGCATCGTGTGCCATTGTTATTTTCGATGTTCCTTGATACAAGTGATTGCCACGAGTTGGCGACTCTTTTAAAGCCTGTAGCAACCTAAAATATTAGCATCGATAAGAAACCAATGAGGATTATCTTTGTTTCAATTACCTTATAAGTCCTCCATTTTTACTCTTATGGGAATGCGCGGTGAATGCTCCGACAGTGATGAAATCATAAAATCCACACTTATTCAATGTATCGTTATGCACCCACATTCTTTGAAGGTGCAAGTTAACTGGTGCAAACTCGAGTGTTCTATCGTTTCTGCGTGACGATCGCTTGAAATAACTTCCTGTGGAAAGGAAAAGAAGACGTGTAAAATGAGTGGGAAGAAAAGGAGGAAAGCAAAATTCCATCGACCAATCAATCAGGTACTATATAAATTAAGATTTTGTCTCGATTCGATGACAAACATTGATGATTACCTTTAAAAGCAGACAAATTCTCTTTAGCCTGGGAATAAAGATGTAAAAGATGAAGGTGGCGATCGAGTAATTCTACTTGTTTGGTGTGCCAGGGCTCTCGTAATTCACCCATGCCGGCCACTTCTTGCAAAAGTTCCTTCTCTTCCTGAATCCAAATTGCACTACAGGAACAGAAAAATCGAAATTTATAATAAAAACAAAGGGAGCATAGTAACGATATTATGGTTATGCGTCTCCCAACGGATACGTTTCAAAGCCACTGCGTGACCACGTCGATCATCACGCATGAAACATGACGTCATGTACCATGAAAATGGTAGAAGCGACTACATACGCCGCTTAGACGGTATATGGGATGACTCACAGTAAATGTTGAGGGAATTGAAAACAAAGTTTGCTTTCTGCCATGATTTCGTGTACGCAAATATCTCCACCTAGGCCAGAGTGAAACCTAAAACAACGATACACATTTTTACGCGTAGAAACTGGTGTCTATAATATACGATAATATATTTTAAAGCGCGCGAAGCATTCGAGTTAGGTTACCCGTGAAACTGTACCTATACGTTTGTATGTAGGGATTGGCAAAAAGTAATTTGAGTTGTCCTTGATGCGGCAACTTGATTTTTGTTCCCAATCTGGGAGGGAGTGATTGCGATCGTCTGTGCGAAAGTACCTACGAGAAAAACGAATAGGTAGATATCCGTACAAACGTCTGTATGTACATACATTGGGATGGAAGAAGGAAAACGAGGAACAAGGAACGAGGAACGAGGAACGAAGAACGATAAAAGATGAAAATGTGATTGTTTACCTGGTGATTCCCTGCGGAAGGTGGATCCTTTGACGGAGTACTCTCGGTACTGTTCCCTCTGTCTTCTGCCTCCAAATTCCACACGTTAATCGTTAAGAAGCCAACGGTAATTGTTTTCGCGGATTTCAAGGGTATCCTCAATCTAGAATGGTTCGATTGCTAGTCAGAGAGGCAATAGATGGGAAAACTCGAGAAAGAAATTAGCGAAGGGTAAAAATTTGAAATAAGAGTCGATATAATTACCTAGGTGTATCTTGAATCGCGTTCAACGTTACAATCGCACACCCGATCGGTGTCGCTGTTTGACTCACGCGTTCTCTGACGTCGAACGCGGTTATTCTTACTTTGGTCTCGGTGGTTAAACTATCGCTAGCTCGGAAGCTTACGGTAGTTAGAAAACTGGGATTGCTACTTCGCTGTGACACAAAGAGAACGTCGACTAGAGAACTAAAACACAACTACCGATAATTTCGAGGAACGGTCCAAGCTTACCTCCACTACCTCGGTTCGGGCGTATTTGATCCAGGTTTTCGAACCTTTAACTTGCACGTCTATCTCTAGAACCGGGTTAGGTGGTCGGCCGTGACCGTCGCAGAGGAGGTTGTCGCATGCCAACGATATCTCGCACATTGGTATTTCGGCAGGATCTGAAGTATACGATAAACGAATCGGTTCAGAAACAACGTAAAGATAATTGTTAAGATTTATAAACGAGCCGATCACGCACAAGTGTGCGTTACTCGATAGAGATGAATGGTAAAAAGAATCGTAAAGAAAAAATTGGGTCGAACCTGTTGAAATTCCTCGTTGCAACCGTAACATTTGTATGTCCGTGTCATGCTTGTGTCCACTGAACGCTTCTATGCGTTGTTGCAACGCCAATAATTGACTTCGCATGCATTCGTAGCTGGCAAGTTGCAGAGCCTGCAACCAACTGTCCCTCTCCTCGGCTGAGTTTGCACCTAACGCTTGAAATAAACCTCCGTCGAAAACTGAAATAACACGAACTTTTCTCCCTTTTCTCCCTTTTCTCCCTTTTCTCCCTTTCCTCCCTTTTCTCCTTCCTTCCTCGTTTCATCAATCGAGACCGCATTACGTTTCATGCAATGCCAATTGTAATTTATTTACTTATTGTTACCATGAAAAAACTAAATGCTTACCTATACTGAATCCGTACGGAACCTGATTGCTCGATTGTTCTACACGAACGAAACACTGTTCCAGAATTATCACTCCTAGAGGTTCTGACCATTGCTCTCGTGATTTGAAATAAAACAACAGATTTCCCCTCAATCTGCACCATCTCTCCAAACTTACTATCCAACAGAGAAGCACAACAACCATGTGTTATTTTTTGCAAGCTGTTCCTCGAGAAGTTACGGAGAGTAATAAAGTTGGGTAATTTTCTTTTCTTTACGGGTTTCGGTAAAAAAAAAAAAGTGCAAAATAAATGGCACGGAAATAGAGAAAAGAATAACGAACGAGTGACAGGAATGTATATCGTACATATATGGAAGATAAAAGGAAATGTAAAAAATAAGCAATGTTGATAAAAAGCGTGAGGGTGGAGGAATAAAGGAAAAACAAGAGCAAATAAAAAGTTTAACTTGGCAGAATAGAAATGTAGAAATGTAGAAATGTAGAAATGTAGAAATGTAGAAATGTAGAAATGTAGAAATGTAGAAATGTAGAAATGCAGAAATGTAGAAATGTAGAAATGTAGAAATATAGAATTATGGTACTTGAAAAATGATTATCACGTATGTACGTATATGTATATCAGTACTTATCTATGTACATAATACAATACACATAGAGACAGATAGACGTGCAAGAGAACAATAAAAAATCACACGACTGATCGAGGAAAAAACATGTACTTACATAGGTAATGAAAGGCATAAATTTTAAACAAGCATGCCATTTGTGTATTAATCTGTGAAAAGTATGTAACTAAAGGGATATAGATATGTATGTATGTATGTATGTATGTATATAATATAAAGTACAGGATGGAAATCGTAGGTAATTGTAATTCTGTTCCGAGAAACTTTGACTCAATGATTTGATTCTAACTTTCAAGTTTCCCGAATCAAGATCATGCGGTATTTTTCTGCATGCAACATACCACCAGAGGTAGATCAAGCATTGTGTGTCGCGGATAGGGATGACGATAGGGATGAAGAGTATCAAGTTTGTAAATGCAAAATGTTTCCTTCATTTCTTGATTACTAATACTTGATTACGTATTTGGTAATGCGATACGCGTCGAAGGAACAGCCTTCGATAAAGGGATCGATTCGGTCTATTATAATTTTCGCGTAACGGTAAGCGGTGTTAATCGCGATAGATCGAGTTAAGATAGCGAAGGAGATCATTTTAGGTGGAAAATAAAAAAAAACTCTAATATACCTTTACTCGTACTGGCTGTAACACAACTGAGGTCTCGTAGCGTCTTATGTGTTTTTCCCTTTTGACATTTGTTGTCAGATTTTTTACCTGTACCTGGAAATTATACGTAGCTACAGGTAGCTTTTAATGTACTCTAAAATCTGAACGCAATCGGACGTGGCTATTCGCTATGTATTCGTATTTCCGTTCATTATTTTAGCCGCTGCTTTACTCGCTCCTACCTTGTAATCGTGTCTCGCATCGAATCGCAAATACGATCGTGCATACATAATGGACACAATTAAATCCAACGGAGTCGATGGAAAAATGCCCCCACTCTCGCTACTCCTTTCTTTCGTTTCCCTTTGCACGCTGTCCAATTATTATTCAATATCAAATTGATATTGGAAAGAAACCATAGTTTCACGCGGTACCAGAAGGTTTTGCGAACGTAAGCGATTCGATCGAGTCGCAACGAAACGTTTCGAACCCTTGTGCCTTATGCCTTACGCTTTACACGTATATTTGAAACAACTGTCGTCGAAACAAACCGACAAGAGTTTCGGCCGATCGTCACAGATTCGAAGGCATGCTCGATTCACGCTTGTGATATTTATCAAAATATTCTTAGAGGGTAGAAAGAGACAGAGAGAGAGAGAGGAAAAAAAAAAAAAAAAAAAA